>VUQH01089966.1:18961-33297 GCA_015106775.1 Etroplus canarensis | reverse complement strand
GCTGGAATATGTATAATATATGTGAATATAATTTTCCTGCTCTCTCTCTCTCGCTCTCTCTCTCTCTCTCTTTCTCTCTCTCTCCATATATATATATATATATATATATATATATATATATATAGTTTGACTCTTATAAGAAGCCTGAATCAGAAAAGTGCAGTGAAGTCATATGCCTGTGCATTGCTGTGCACTCAAACTCATGTAACAGGTGATGAGTTCTTGAAAAAGTAGTCAGGAGGCTGCAAAAGGAGGAGATACTTCAAATGAAGTCCACTGTCTTTCCATTAAGGCAAAGTTCTATTAGTATTCATGCACCTGCTGTGGAAAATCATACGTACACGTGGGTTATCATTTTTTTAGGTTGTAGTTTTTTGCTGCATAAAGTTTAATATGCAGCCTGTACACTGGCAATTAACAAAAAGTTGTCACTCATGTGTCTAATGTGATAGAAATACTGTTTTAAGCAAAAGAAGGAGAACTGCTGTGGCCGTGTTGGACATGACAGGTGGGATCTATGATTCATATTGTAAACAGTTTGCTCCAATTTATTAAAGACAAAGGCAGAGTACTTTATCTTTTGTGTTTGCTATGCATACAGTAAACTTTTCATGCATGTTTCCTATCTGAGACCACAGAGTGTCTTCACTTTTTATAGCTTCATGACCTTTTTGATTTCTCCTACTTAGTGAATTCATCACTTGTGCCAACTCGCAAGCCTTTATGAGACAGCGTGTCGAAGGCGCTCATGGCGTGTATTCCTTCAGGGTTGCAGTGCCAAACATTCTTAGAGAGGGTTCGCTGCCAAAGAGAGCCAGCACTCGGCCGTGTGTTTGTGCGTTCAGCGTGGAGAGAGCAAGTGTGAAAGAGTGCGACTGCGTGGTGCGTGTGAGAAATGAGAAGCGGAGGTAGGTAGAGATCAGGGTGGATCAGGTGAGGCAGCAGAAGTGGAAGTTCTCTCTGTGTTTTCCACATTATTCATGTGTCACATCAAGTGTGATGTGTTTAGTGGGAGCGAGCAGAGCAGCGTGAAGTCTGCCCTGCTGAACGTGCCTCATAAATCTGTCCATTTAAAGGAGCAGTACTGAGTCTTACTGAGACATTACACGGTGTGAGTTTCCACTGGTGGGGAAACAGATGAACTCACAGGAGCTCAGGCTTCAGGCTGTTCCACTCCGAGATATTCCAGAGATCCAGCAGCTTCTCTGACAAAAACGAACAGTGGAAGAAAACGTTTAAAATTACATCACAGTGCTCGTAAAGGCTGTCACCATTACACAGAGAGTATCACTTTCTTTAGAGTGGTGCTTTAAAAACCTCCATTTGCTTTATTATCAGTAGGTGATTGTCATAAAGATCCAACATTTTTAAAAAAAGTATCATCTGAAGTGTTTGCCCACACAAATTCAGCTTGTGCCCGTCTCCTAAATGTGGCCAGCTACTTTTTAGTCTTGGTTGTTCAACAGTTGGTTGGACTAAAATATGATTTGAGGACACCACCTGGAGCTCAAGGAACTTCATTTTCCCCCATTTTTTTTCTAGCATTTTCTCAGCTAAATTATTAAGCAGTTAATTAACATTTTAATCAAGATTAATCAGTCAATAAAACAGTCTAAGTCCCATGAGTACTAATACTGATACCACCTGATTTAAAAAATTTTTGTTAGTGCATAAGGCTTAAAACCTACAGCTGCTCTTCCTTCATGCTGCACAGTGATCCAGTGATTTCCATCGTGCTGTTGTTCACTTTATCTTCCATAAGGTTATAGATTTATGGCAAAGGAAAGTCCTCATCACAGTCTTATATAACCTGCCTGATACACACAGCAGACTCCATCTCCCATTCCCCTCGTTCCTGTTTCTCCATTACTGAATACTCTATTGCAGACTGCGGGTGTGTGTGTATGTCCACGGTACACTGTGTCAGATATATGGACCCGTTGACAGTTCTCATTTTAGGGAGAAGTGGGGGATGGGAGGAAGAGTACAATGTCTTTGTAGTAATGAACCTAGGGAGAATTATCACCCAAATCTGCATCTCCCATCAGCTTTATGGAGCTTTACTGGGTTTCAGTTCAGTGTTTTTCTGTTTTGCATTTTTACTCTTTTGAATCACTCTCAGCAATTTTATATTGCTATGCAGCTGTTCTGAGCCAAAAATAAATAAATAAATAAATGAAAATAAAAACAGAAAACTCAAAAAACAAGTCTGGAACTTCTTCTCAGAGCTAAACAGCAGACAGACACAATAAGGATCGAACTGGCAGAGAAGCTAAAAAGCCAGATATTTCCCTGAGGTGTTGGTGCAGACCAGAGCTAAAAGGGCATGACAAGTGATCTTATATTAACTTAGTGGACCGTAAGACCACTCCAAATAAATAATAATGTTTCTCCTTCTGCTGTATAAATAATCAAACAAGCTCACCTATTAACTTAAGGGGTGATGATGTGGCAGTGGTGTTTTCACAGCTTATTTCTACTGCCCCAAAGTGGCCAAAAAAATTCAGTTATTGCAGGTTTAAGTCATGTATCTCTTTGGGTAGGAGCCTTATTGAATCCAAATCCTCTGCTGAATTTAAGTAGATTAAGCTTCCAATATATGCAGGTGTAATTTTAAAAGCCAAGACTCAGTTGAGATCTGATGTTGATATCAGTCAGATATGAAGTCAGACACAGTGCAGTATGGTGTGGCAGCCTGATTAACCCTTAAATGTATATTTCAGGTTGTCTTTCAGTTTGGAGATGCTTTTTCTTATTAATAGAATGGTTTGTTTTTACAATCCACTAATGCATTATATATAATACAGTATGTTGTGTATGTGAGTGTATATACTCACAGCCATTTGATTGGGTGCACTGTTCAGCTACTTGTTACTGCAAATATCAGCTAGTCACATGGCAGCAGATGTGGGAAGTAATGAAATACATATACTTTGTTACTGTACTTAAGTAAAGTTTCATCATTTTTCCTACAATTTTTTACTTTTAATCCCAGCATTTTAACACAAATATCTCTACTTTCTACTCCTTACATTTTCAAAACTGGCTCATTACTTTAGGTTTAACATATTTGAGGGCAGTTTTTTAATGAATCTTTTGTGTCACTTCCTATCTTCCTAATATCATACTAATTTAAATCTAAATGGAGGGTGGTGTGGTGGAACAGGAG
The DNA here is from genome assembly GCA_015106775.1 of Etroplus canarensis. Taxonomy (NCBI): domain Eukaryota; kingdom Metazoa; phylum Chordata; class Actinopteri; order Cichliformes; family Cichlidae; genus Etroplus; species Etroplus canarensis. The sequence goes on along the minus strand of VUQH01089966.1, from coordinate 30,128 downwards.
ATTTGGATCATGGATGTTTAGCAAATGTGTAATGCTATTGTGTCAGTATGGACCATATGTTTCCAGCACCTTGTTGAATCTATGTAATGAAGAATTAAGGCGGTTCCAACAGCAAAAGGGGATCCAACTCGGGATACATGAGTGTGTATAAAAATACCTAAAGGGTTTCACAGATGTAGTGACAATGAACTATACAACAGTACATTTGAGGAAAAAAGGAATAAATAGGGTAGTAAATAAGAAGAAGTATGTGCCAAGGATAAGGTTTCTCAAAGATTGAGCCTCTCCAAAATAGGAGAGGCTCCAAAATGGAGCCTTGGGGGATGCCACATTTGTTAATAGCAGATTTCCTGTTCTGACTAAGAAGCTTCTTTCCCTTAAATAAGAGTTAAACCATTTTATCATCAGCACCTTCACATCAGCTTCGTCCTCTAGATGTTTTATGAGGATGCTATGGTCAGCTTTGTCTAAACCTGCGCCAATACTGAGTTAGATAAAAACCAGAGTCAACAGTGAGGAGGATATTGTTGTGTACCCCTATATATACACATTCTGTGCTATACAAAACCCTAAAATCACACTAAAGCTTGTTGCAAATGTTAACGGTATTCAAATAAGACAATACTTGAGCGAAGACAACTTTTCCTAAAATCTTTAAAAAACAAGTAGCTTAGAGATGGATCTGTAACTTTTGAGGTTGTTAAGATCAAGTGTAGGTTTCTTTAGGAGTGGTTGCACAATAGCATGTTTTCTAGCTGCACAGAATGCACAGCTGGAAGGTAAATGGCATTAAGTCAAAAGTAAAGGTCATATATTTGTTTGTTCTACTAACACTTTCAGGCTGTTTTTACATGTGTGAAAACAGTCAACAGTAACAGCAGGCTAATGAAATGCATTAGCTAAATTAGTAGTGGCTTATGTGGAAAAAACTCAATTTCCGGGTTTGCAATATACTGGTAGAATACCTGAAAGCATGTTTACACAACCTCACTTTTTATTCAGAATGAAATGTTTGTCTACCTTGACAGAGCAGAAATACATGCATATTTTAATGGTTCAAACTTGTAATTTTTGGCCAATTTTGACAGTTTTGGTTCATAAAAGCTTTTGTGCCTGCACTGCTCCTGTAGTGGAAATGGGGCTAATACGCACTCTGAATGGCACAACTGCCAAAATACATTTAATTAGCGTTCTAAGAGAAGTCTGGACTGATGATCTGCCTTGACCCTGCATCTACAAACATGTCTGTTCCAGGAGAGATTTCCACATTTTGGAAGCCATGCGGACTTGCACTCTGTGGTCCAACTGCTTTGGTCTGGCCAAGATAAAAGGAAAATGGTCCCATGACTTCTAAAAGCTTACAAATGCTCTAAAAGTCATTATTTTGTCAACGATTAAAAACACATTATTGTTTTATGCGCTACTTGCTCCTAATACCGGGGGCCCAGATTTACCAGTTAAGCGCTATTGAGTTGATAAGCTAATTATTGATGCTACATGCACCCTTGACTTTGACTTGCACAGTGGTGTTACACAGTGATGTTTCTTTTCCTTTACAAATGGTTCCATGAATGATCACAGCTTGTTATCAGCTTACACTTATGGTCATCTCTGGATTTTGACTTGGAAAAACCTCAATATTTAGTCCATTGCTTCTTGCAGGAAAAAAAGGAAGGAGAGCTTAAACGTTGAATAAAGAGATCTGTTATTATTAAATGTTAGGGAAGATGTGAATGGAATGCCAACTAGAGACATGTCCAATCATGCAGACAAATATAGCACTTTCAGATTACATGACTATAAAGTGCCTGAAACCCCAAAGTATTTACAACCCGTACTGTCTTCTTAGTGCAGTCCACATGTAGATCAAGAGTTGCTTTCTTCGTTCTATGTGTAGGCTTTTCAGAGCACAATATCTAATATCACACATGTGCCATTGTTCATTTACAATTTTGTTTCCAGAAATCTACCTCCATTCGCTGCCCCCTGACATCATGTAGGTTGTGAAAAAGGGAAGTCATGACAAAGATTTATGACTAAATGCATAATCTGACACACCTACTATCTTGTATTTAATATTGTGTAGTCTGAACCTGACATTAGATGGGAGTCCTTCCACTAGAAGCTGATTCCAAGAATTTTTGTCTGTACCCCAACTATACCAGCAGGAATTTTAATTCCAAGCAGCCAGTCTAAAACATTTTTAGATGCACAACAGGGTAAAATGCATGTGGATATGTGTGCCTTTATATGCCCAGAGTAGGTCAACTTCCAAGGTCCTCTGCCAACCTCTTGTATTAATCAGACTTTAGAAACACAAAAAACCTTTATAAAGTGTGTGTGTGTGTGTGCGTGTGTGTGTGTGTGTGTGTGTGTGCGCGCGCACATGTTATGTTCCATTTGAACACCAGGAGACTGTGCGTGTGTTTGCATATGTACAGGTAAACACAAATACATGCAAATGTGACAAAACAGCATGCACGTGAGCTGTTCTTTCCATCCACCTTTTCCCCGTACTTTACATGCTGCGGTGTGTGTCATGAGCAGATGTTCATGAAATCTGCCACTTATGACACTAGGCAGTCTTTATCAGCTTCTTCACCTTAGAGCCATTGCGCACACACCACACATTATTGTGATTAGCTGTTTACTGTGGCATTCGTCACCTTGAAGGTTTGCAGATGCTTGTGCCACAATTATCGCAAGATCCACCTGTTAGACTGTTAGTACAGTCAGGGTAGTATCATGATAGCTTAGCTTATTTGCTTATTTTATGGCACAATTTGACTGGGACTCGGGTATTAAGGTGACATTATGTAGGTGAGATAATGAACTTGGCAAGAGATGGACTGTGACCTCTGATGCTGAGCCAGCTCGGGTCCAGAGGAAGGTGGAGAGGAGAAAGGGTCGAGCTGTAAATGAGGATTGAGTGATCTGATTGACAAAAACTGTTAATCAATAGCATTTTACAAATTTGTAACAGTATGTTTATTTTATGTTGTACATTTGCACTGAAAGTCAAAACAGGATTTTTCAGCACACTTTTTTAATGAAGTGTTTCAGAGTAAACTGACCAGATGAGTTCAGGAAGAATGGAAAGTAGACTAATTGGATAAAATGCTAAGGGGTGTAATGAGTGTGTTTGAGGATTACTGAAGGTTGAAGGTGTTTCTAATTTCACTAACTTCTTAAACGATCTTAGCTCCAGTATAGATGCAGTGTGAATTTTAAATGTTTCAGTTTTCATTTTGTTTGTTTTTTCACCCAGTTTTCTTGGCCGACTCTGATTTCCAGTTTTTTGTGAGCATGACCTGCTTATAATGATTTTTTTGCAGATTCAAATTTTCTTTGTAAGTACTAGAATTGACAGCATATGTAAACAAAAATAAACTTTTCTTGAATGCAAAATTTTACTTCATAATAAAATAAGTTATTGCACTTCATAATTTCACCATGTTACGGGGTATTCTCTCTCTCTTAAACACATCTCTAAATAAATGCTCTGTTACTGGAAAGAGGTACAAAAAAACAACAAATTAAAAATGAGTTGCTCTCCACTCACCTTTTATCTGACATATTGTACTTTACCAAAATAAAAGCATGAGAAACTGGTTTATATAACAAAGACATATCAATTACTCTTGGCACATATCAGATTTCTGAAGCTTCTATCCTTAACTTTTTAGAATGGTTGGTCATTCAGGGCCATAATTTCCACAGTTTTCCTCATAATTGCGTTAGTCTTTTCACTGATCCTACCAAGGAAAAATAGGAGAGGCTGCTGGCTTGTGGCTGGCTCTGAGCACTGGCTAGCTTTAGTTTTGGCTGCTGTCCCTTTTGTTAGCTTTAAACTGGGCACATTCAGCTGGGTGATGGCGATTGAAGTGTTCGATTAGATTTGTTGCATTGAATGTTTTTGTGGTGGTTCACCCATGGTTTACTTTGGTCTTACATGCGTTACAAATTGCAAGCTTTGTGTCTTCTTCACTCACAGTGAAGAAATTGGCTCGACGGTGCGGCTGTGAGTGTGTATGCGTGATTGTGACATTATTGCCTGTGCTGCTGTGAGCACATTGTGAATGCGTAAAATGGATGGGCTTGGAATCGGAAAAGCGTGAGACTGACTGGCCCGTCTCTGGTCTGGGCCGAGCCCGCTAACAATCTGCGAGATGATGGTGCATCTCTAAACTATAGTCTTTCTCACTCTGCGCTCAGTGTTTGGACTTCACAAGATATGCATCCCTGCTGTTCACAACTTCTGGCATTGTTGTGTGTAAATGTGTGCTAGTGTGAGATGGAGCAGGTGGAGGCGGCGTGAACGCTGATCTGGAGTCTGTCGGCTCCTGCTTGCTAGACCCCTGGATGGTGGACATTTATACAAATTTCCCCAGGGTGTGATTATTAAAGTCTTATCATACAGCAGAACCACAAGCCATGATAAAACATTTGAAGTGAGATTTGTTTTTTTGTTCTTTTGGGTTTTTTTTAATTTATAGTGGAATATTGAGTTTGAGCGATCATTATGGGTTGTATCTGACCAGCATGTTTGACCTTGCTGCGAAGGTGAGGTCCTCATAATGACAAGTGCAAAGCATGCCAGGCGGCACATCTGTTGCCAAAGAAGAAAAACCATGCAGTAAATCTAGCAAATGACAGCTAGAGTGTAGGAAATGAACAGTACTCCATCTGATGGATCTCATTTTGTTCCATGTGTTAACAGCTTGAACTCATCCATCCTTGCTTTATTTTCATAAATCACTTTTGGGAGTTATAATCTTGCCACAGGAAACAATAGGATCTGTCAATCTCTCTGTAATTATTCTGTAATAAACAGAGAAAAACACGTGCCTGAAACAAAAACTAAACCGTTTTTCAGAAAAAAATACATTTTTTATTCAAATCCTCCTGACAAACTCATTCTGTCCAATACAGGATGCAGTTGTACAGTTTTGACTGCAGCTTGAGTTTAATGAAAAGGGATTCCTATGTCCTTTTTCAGGTCTGGCATTATTTATTATTTCACTCAAGCTAGAAATGAAATTACCACTTGCCATCACTTTATTGTCTATAAATTGATGGAAAACCAACTTGGAGTCGAACATTTTCCGCTTACCTTGATCAGCTGCTGGTTTGTGTGCTTGCTTGCAAATGTATAGATACACTATTACCACATTCATAATTTTAATTATGAGATTTCTTCACCCACGAACATTAGAAGTAGCTACATGTATAAGTTAAATATTGCTCGTTTAGATGCAGTGCGTCACCTTGAAGCCATTAATGTTAATATTTAAACTCTATTTCAGACTGTTTAACTAATGAAAAATGAAAATTTCCTAGCTGGAACACAGGACCAAATGCTCAGGTTATGGGTCCTGGTTATGATTAATTAAGGTCAGAAATTATTAAAAATTTGTGCAGTGCTTGACAGAAGACATTTACTTTCTCACATCTAGCCTGTTTTTGTGCAGGGTACTTCAAATGGCACTGTGGTTTGCAGCTACAAGAGGCCATTTAGCGTTTATGTCTAAGTGCTTCTCAGCAAGTGTCCACATTTCTCTGCAGTTGCGTCGTTTCTGCCGCTACGATGATGTGTCATGCTATGGCTAAAACTGTTGCTTAAGTTTTAAGTACGGTGTCATTTTCTGTCATTAATTTAGAGCCTGTTTGTTGAAAGCCATCTTTGTTTACCTGAAGGCTTGCATTGTCAACTGCTGACAATTGAAGCTCAAATACTTCATAGCCATTCTGTAAACACTTCAACACATTTTAATTTAAATTATCTCAAGTGGAAAACCCCACACACAACAGCTACTGCAAGCCAACTCAAACAAAAATAATGAATATTCTTAAATGATGATTTCACCCAATGACTGCATTGGCTGTTGGCTCAGTGGGAAAAATAACCTCAAATTTGAGCCCTGTCGCTTCAGGGCCAGAGCCAAGGAGAGACGGGTGGGTGTGGAAAGGGGAGGGAAGTGGGATTACGCTGGCTGACAGCAGAATCTGTCCTGTCTCGGGGCAAACCACCTGCTTCCTTCAGCCCACTGGTTCTGCACTTGCTGAGATCAGACTAGTTGGCTTTCCAAAGAAAGAAAAAGTGAAATGAAGAAATGGACAAACACAAGCAGTAGACAGAGTTTAATCAAGCAGTGACAGATGGCTATATGCTGAAGCAGTGCTGTCCTGTAAGATACAACTTCTGTCTGTAAAAGCAGGAATCTTTGAACTCATGCATGTATTTTTGTTTTTTGTTCAATGCTCTGTAGCGCCATAATGGGTTCTAGAGTATGTTTTAGCAGCTACTGTACAGGCTGACAAAAAATCACATTAAATGCTATAAATACCAGTTCAAAGGCAGCATTCTTGTCATTAAGGTCATCGGCTCCCTCTCTTGTTTACTAACTGAGGATGTTGCCATGATCTCTTGGATTGAGACTAGTAAATGAGGACATCTTTCAGTGTAGGTCCTGCCCATGAGATTCAGTTTACCAATGATTGAAACATTTTTCTATTCACAAACAAAACTTTATGATTTACATTTTAATTACAGATTTGTTTAACTTGAAATAAACATTTTGATTGCAGACTTGTTTTGTTAAATAAGAAAGACACAAAAGTAACTCCACAGATCTTTGACAGTATGGATGCAACATGAAAAACCTCCAATTTGCACATGAAATGAAAAAATTATGTTTTTTCACAGCACATTAAGACTTAATAGGCAATTTCAGACTTTCACCTTTAATTCAAGGGGTTAGCACCCCCCACGACCGTGAATTGGGTAAGTGGAAGAAGATGAATAATTGAATGAGTCACATCATCAATAAACACTTGTGACCCAGTTCCATTGGTAGCCATACATGTCCATGCCTTAACATTGCCTCCACCATGTTTGACAGATGATGTGGTATGCTTCGGATCATACGCTGTTCCTTTCCTTCTCCTTACTTTTCTGTTCCTATCATTCTGGTACAAGTTTATCTTGGTTTCGTCAGTCCAGAGAATTTTTTTAGAACTAGGCAGGCTCTTTTTTTAGAGTGTGCCTGTGGCGACCATATTTATTTATCCCCTCTTTCTGACATCATACAGAACCAAATGTGGAGAGCAACTGTGGAAAAACCAAGTGTTTAGAGCTGTCTGAGGCCTGAGCTTTTGGCTTCTGGGGATTATTTTCACATGCTCTGATCTCATTGTTTGAAACTTGGGTCAAGTTTAATATGAGCATCCACCCTATTAACATGAAAAGAAAAATAAACACAAGTCCACTTAAATGAGTCAGTACATGTTTAAGCAACATCAGCAACAGCCAAACGTACACAAACCAGCATTCAACAATGCCCTAGCCTGAAGTCAAACACAGCTGATCTACACTGAATAGTTTCATCATGCTTAGGATGTTATATGTATTCTCATTTTGTGTGTGTGTGTCCCCGGTGTGTGTCTTGTCTTTTTTAGTACTAATAATAAAAATAAGAAGTATGAAAAAGGACTCTGAAAACCCAAAATTCAGCTCCACAATGCTCAGCCCCCCTTCAACACTGAATTGAATAAGTAGTTAAGAAAATGAATGGATGAACTCTGGAAGCACAACTATTTAGACACCGAGGGGTGATGAATACTGTGCAAGAATTTCAACAACCACTGTTTGTGTACTGCACTTCCACATTAAGAGTTTGGCAGTCAGTGCATAGTGTACCTCTTTGACCATGTGCCTGTGGTTGCTGAAGTTGATTATGGGCTCTAATCCCTGAGCCTGCCGCGCTGCTTTACTGCATCAGCTGTCTCTACTCAACTGGAAGCGAAAAAGCATCTGAAGAAGGCAAGAACAGAAAAGAACAGTAAGAAAGGGAATAATTAAGACGGAGTTAGAGAGAGCCTTGTGCCACCATTTTTATGATTGTTAAAAGGACGATGTATGTGAGGGATTTAATTCGATGTCCTCCATTTTTTTCCAGTAATTTAGGTGTCTGCATAGTGTAGTGGTTTACACATTCGCCTTACAAGTGAAATATCCCTGGTTTGCTTCCAGGTGGGGACACAAGCACCTCTCACTGTGGAGGGTTGTGTCAGAAGGGGCATCCAGTGTAAAGCCTCTGCCATATTACAAGCGAGCAGCCGAAGGTACATTTAGGGTAACAGTAATTTGATGTGGGAATTAACCAGGCCTAAAATTTTGTCCCATAACAAAAAAGAAGAAGGGGAGCAAGGATTTTAAGTGGATGAGAACGAAGGCAGAGAAGATAAAGTGGAAAGCCTGGATGTTGAGATTAAAAGAGAACAGAAAAACAGAAGAAGTAGATGAATCAAAACTTGTTAAAGCAAGATGCCAGTGCAACAATGTAGATCTAGCATCCAGAACAAGGTGTGAAACCTCAGAGAATGTTTTTTTGAGAGCGAGAAAGGAAGGCACAACAAAAAAGGGAAGTCTGCACTCGTGTGCACTTACGCTTGTCTGCTTGCAATATGTGAGTTTGCATGTTTTCTAAGAAGCTCTCCTGGCAGCCATTTGATGGGCCAGTGATCCATGCTGGGCTTGGTTTGAGCCACCTGTCTTTCATACACACACATGCTTAGCTCCAAGGAAATATGGAAAGCAGTGTTTTTGAGATCTGTTATAAATGCACATTTTTGATTTCCACCAAAGACGTAACCAAACACAGCTGTTACAGAAGACAATGACAAAATTTTGCACTGCCTCACTGTCACACACTCAACATTGTCACCTGTGTGAATTTAGTGTTAAAAGTACAGCTCCAGTAATGTGAATGATAATCATGCAGTCATTGCAATGCTAATACTGTAGTGTGGGAGCAGCTCTCTGTTTGCTGGTAGACCTAGGCTTCATCCCGTCTCCTCTCTCTGTAGCATAAATCACTCTATGCGTGGGTCAAGGACGCAGTTACAGCCTGTAAGGAGGCCATGCAGAGTGTGTTTGTCCCCTAATCCCTCTATCTCTCTGTCTCTGTCACACAGACATGCTGAGTTGAAGTGATATCCCAGTACTACGTTACCTAAGTGGCCTTGTTTGTGTTTTTTAAGTATCCCATTTATGATGGCAAGACAAGGAAGTGAAATGGATTAACAGGTGTCATAGTAAACACATTTGTCTCTCCCTGTTCTTTGTCTAAAAATCATTCTACTCTGTCATTCTCACCATATTTTTCCTTTAACTTTTGTACTTTACCTGTATAGAACGTGATCTTTAAAGTGACTTTAAGCTTGCAACAAGGAGAATTAGAAGTACCTAAACGGAAAGATGAAAGCAGCAGAAGGTTCAAAACGACACCCAGACCGACCAAGTAGCAATTTGCAGTGAGTTTGCTCTTTACATCCGGGATATTGATTGAAGCTGAGATTTAAAGGACAGTTGCTGACAAACACAGTGATGAAACATGCCGTTGCACATTACAGATATCACAGTAATATAGCGCATGTGACACTTGGCTAATATGCACTGTGAAATTATTTCTCTAAGCCTGTCTCCTGGGACAATTGAAGTGGTTAGTGTCAGTTACAGGAGTGTAGTTAAGGATCTTGTTTAAAGTCACGGAAGCTAAGTTGAAGTAATCTGCTTGAACCCCGGCCACTTCGATGGTTTCCCAAACTGTTGACCTGGGAAGGTGTGATATTTGAAGCTCATAGCATATGTTAGGCATTAATGTGATTAAAAATGTTTGTGTCATTAGTGTTGATGCTGGGAAATAAGGTAGTAATATTTTTTTTAAATTTCAAACCCTATAGAAAATATTGCTTGTCTCAACTGATCTGCTGGTTTGATGCTCCCTGTTACATGACATGTTGTCAAAATTGGAAAGGCATGCTTGTCATGGTCCTCTGTAAACCCAACAACCTGTTGCCTTTGACACTATTTACCGCATACAATAGATTTTCAGAACCAGTTACTTCAGTCTTTGCAAGCACTAATTTCTCTACTACAGTATATCTGTCAACTTCTGACTAGCGTGAAATTACATAAGATCATGTTGATTCATCTGTGGTAGTGGGTGGTGGGTTTCGTCTTGCATTGCAACTGTTGATCAGTGAATCACAGCTGGAAGCAATAGTAATTTAGGGAGTAAGGTGCCCACAGGTGTACAAATGATTATCGGATGTTTCAAGTAGTGCTTGTCATTTCATTATCGCTATATAGTAGTCAAAGTAGGTTGCTATCAAAATCTTTATCGAGCCCTTTCTCTCAGGGCAATTTGTTTTAATGCTCCACCAAGAGTGCACCCACACATGCATGCACTGATTTTGCTGTGGGTTTGAAGCTATTGCTGGGTACTGACTGGACTTGCTGGAAATGTCAGGTTTTTAAAATGTTCAAACATGCAGAGGGAAGATTATAGCACAGAATGAACTTAATGGCATGCTTTGTTGACTATAAAGAAGCAGTTTATGTTTATTTCTGTTGTAGTGAGACGGAACAAAATTTTGCTCTGTGCGACTATTTTAAAAAAAGGGTTATTTATGACTTCCAGCATGAGTTTGGTTTCAGTAGAGTGTGAGTGTTTGCAGTGCCTTTAAATTTTAAGCTGTAGGGCAAATTGGGCAAAATTTAATTATTGAATGGTTGTGTTTGTGAGGTGCTTGGAAATGTGGCGGTATCTTGGAGTAGAGCCTTTGCTATTGTGTGACAAAAGGAGCCTGCTGAGGTGGTTCAGGCATCTAGTTAGGTTGCCTCTTGGGCATCTCACTTTGGAGGTTTTCCAGGCACACCCAACTGGGAGGAGTCCCAGGGGTAGACTCAGAACCTGCTTATATATCTCATCTGGCCTAGGAACGCCTCAGGGTCCCTCAGAAGGAACTTGAAAATATTGCTGGGAGAAGGATGCCTGGAATACCCTGCGTAGCCTTCTGGTACAAGGCTTAAGCTAATGAATGGATGAGATGAATGTGTTTGTGTGGCACTGAGGGAAAACAATACAAAAATGAAAATATGGACAAGCTCAGATACCTTATATGGTCAAATGTATTGGGCCACTCCCCTTTATCATTGATTTCAGATGTTTTATTCTTTTTTTTGCCAATATATTTATTGTCTTTTTCAAAATTATTTCACAAACACATAACATATACACATACATACATACATATACCCACATACCCACTACACACTGCATACCCTTGCATCATAAAAAAATATAAAAATAGAAAAAATTAA
>VUQH01089966.1:6381-18941 GCA_015106775.1 Etroplus canarensis | reverse complement strand
GGGCTCTAAGTTTTCATTGATGATCTGTTTGTGTGGATTTTAAAAGCAAACTTGCCCTTGAAGTTTTATAGATTTTTTTTTTTTTTTTTTTTTAAAAATGAATTTTTTTTTTTTTTTTTTTTTTTTAACAATGAACTTTTAAGCTAATGAGGTCCTTCTGCTTCCAGTGAAGTAATAAACTTGAAGGAGGAGACCTCCACTGTTCAGTCCCTGAAAGATGAGTTCACCCAGCGCATAGCAGATGCAGAAAGGAAGGCTCAGCTGGCTTGCAAAGAGAGAGACATAGCCAAAAAGGTAACTCTGATATAAGGAATCTTAGTCTGCAAGTTCTTTTTTTAGTCAGATCAGTTTGGAAACTTCCTCAGAGGCTGTGTGGTCCCTTCATTTATTTTCCTTGCCAAACCTTATTTAATCTTGATTCAGATTCAGAAATGCAACATGTCCAAAGTTTTTGTGGCAAAGACTTTACTTCTTTGTACTACAGGAGATAAAGGGTTTGCGAGAGGAGCTTTCTACAAGACTGAACTCCAGTGATACAATGGAGATCATCAAGGAGAAAGAGGAGCAGATCAGAGGTCTGCTGGAAGAAGGCAAGACTTATTTACTGAACACATTGCTCTTTACTTCCACCAACAGATGCCACAGTTGAGACTAGGTTATATGGTAGATCATGCTTATTACAGTTGCTCCAGAACATTTTCTCACTGGGCGTTTGAGATGTTTTATCACCCTTCTCAGAAAAACACTGATGTGTCTGCATGTTCTTGGACCATGGGCTTGTCATATATTATTGTAGGCATTTTTAGAAAAAATTAACCTCCTGAATAGCCTGATTATGTTATCATTTATACAAAGTCTGACAGACTAAAAAAGTTGCCACCGTAGATTTAAAATAACCGGCTGTTCCCTTTTCTCAAAAATAGAGTGTGTAGAGAAACCTTTCAAACCCATAACTAATTTATTACTGAAGAACTATCAAATGCAGGTTTGGCTTCAGAATCAGTTTTCAGCTTTGTTAAAGTGTCTGAGTAGGCCTTTATTTCTCTCACTTTTAGGTGAAAAGTTGTCCAAGCAGCAGCTGCAGCACAGCAACATCATCAAGAAACTGCGTATGAAGGAGAAGGAGAGCGACACAAAGATCACCAAACAACAAAAGAAAATCAAGGAGCAAGAGGAAGAGCTCCAGCACCTCCAGCAGGTCAGGATTTAGTATGTGGTCAACATTGCAGTTGAATAAGAGTTTGTACCCCTTGTTTGTTAAAATAAGTTTTTTGCAAATCACCTTTTAATCATTGTTAAAGGATGATGTAGACTGCATCAATTTTGTATCAAAAATATTCTCTGAATTTATTATTTTTTTATGGGTGTGTTTAATTTTTCATCCCTGAATCATTTTAGAATAACATTTAGTTTTTTTAAATAAAATTTTTCTAAGGAATAAAATTCAGTTCTTTGACACTTGGTTATCTTGTTTAATGAGACATCTTAACGTTTGTTTTAAGTGATAAAATCGTAAGTGAACAGCAGAAAGCTTATGCTTTTGGCAATGGCTGATCATAATGGTACACAGAAACTAGGAACAATTGGAAAAAGAGAGATATGTGCTTTCAGGTCCTCCAGTTGTGAATTGAAAAATGGTGGATGAATATAGTTTGTATTTAATCTGAAATTATTCTGGATTGCTTTAGTCATTTCCCAGTTTATGAGAATAAACTTGGTTTTATTACAGGAAGGGCAGCTGACTGACTGTTTTGGCACATCAAAAATGGCATGAGATAGGGTTTGATTTTAGAATGAATGTAATACCATAGTGCTTTCATGCTGTCTACAGTTGTCACCTACTCCACCTTCTTTTAAATGAAAAATGCCCTTGAGACATATTCTTTTAAGACTATGAGAAATAAAAACAGTTTCCAAAAATAATGACCAAATACACTCCACAGAACACTGTTTTTGCTGCTCATGCTAGTTTTCTTAAGAAATTATTTAAGCTAATTTCTCATTCATTACTGTTAAATGGAAAGTGATTTACAGCATTATTTGTTTTGTGTTTTCCTCATAGACATTTGTTTCTCAGTTACTTTACCAGTGTGGAAAATTGCTGTTATTTACTTCAACTATACTTAGTATGGTCATGTTTCCGTGTTTAATGTGCAGGTTCTAGATGGGAAGGAGGAGGTGGAGAAACAGCACAGGGAAAACATCAAGAAGCTAAATGGTGTGGTGGAGCGCCAAGAGAAGGAGCTGAGCAGGCTGCAGTCAGACTCCGAGGAGTTGCAGGAGAAAAACAGGAGCCTGCAGGCTGCTCTGGACAACTCTTATAAGTAAACATAACCACCCACTGCTATTGACACTAAGATCTTACATTAAAGCTAACCACATAAGCTTGCTAGTGTTTTCTTATTTTACTTTACATTTGACATGTTTATAGTGCTTAATCAGTGTAGACACACTTACTGTGTAGTACTCCGGTGTTCATATTTTAAATTAAGCAGTGAGACTGTGGTTAAAGTGTTGACTTTCACAGATAATTTTTGACTGTTCCACACTGGGTGAGTGTCAAATTATTTGTAGCTGTTTCTATACAGTTTATCCTTAAGGACCCATTTGAAAGGTGACAGAACTGAATCAGCCTTAATAAAGGGCAAATTTTATTCAGAGATCCTCTTCTAATATTTTTAATTCTGATGAAAGGGATTGTGGATAAAATGAATGGTCACTGTACTTTTAAAAACGTTTTTCAAATTTTGACCAAAGGTAATGTGAGACTGCAGACATCCAGTGTGGGTATATGACGAATTAAATTTTGTTTTTGAGAACAACATTTTCTATATTTATTTCCCTTCATATTGTTTCCTTCTTGTGATATTTGTACTAAAAAGACAAAAGAACTTTGGAAGAAAGTTATGATTTGATTTGTCCATGTCACACACCCATCACTTTAAGGGACTGTTGATGGCCATGCTCTTTCCATGTACTTACGGGCATCTCATTATTATACTTGGTCAAATGCAAACCTATGTCCTAGAGACATCATATTATTTCAGATCCAGTATGCAGCTGTATAGAGCAAAACAGAAACAAGGGCTTCACCCTTTTTACACATGCATTTTACACTGTAATAGCGCCATGATGGTGATGGTCTTCTTCAATATCTCTGTTGTTAGGGAGCTGGCAGAACTTCACAAGGTGAACGCCAGCAGAGCCAGTGAGGCTGAGGAGGCAGCTCTGAGCAGGGAAACGCAGGCCAAGGAACAGCTGAGTCTGGCTCTGGAAAAAGCTCAGGAGGAGGCCAGGATACAACAGGAGGTCCTGGCCAACCAGGTAAGACTAGCCCGTGCTGTAAATGCAGTATGGAACATTTTCTTGCTTAGTATGCAAGTAAATCATGGTCACAAGGTTTACAATACAGCACTGTATGAATGTGTGTGAATTGGTGAATCTGGCTTGTCATAAAAAGTAGTTTGAGTGGTCAGAGCAGAAAAGTTCTATAAGTACCTCTCCATTTACCATAAATATCATTTGAGGTAGAATGTAGCAACACACTCAGTAGACTTCAAATATGATTCAGCTTTACTGTGATATGTTTTTAACAACACTTTTCCCACTAGATTTTGATATTTATTTAACCACTGAAAAGCTTAACTGAACATTACATCGTTATCTCTTTCTAATTCTCTGCGTAGGTTGCTGATCTGAGGCTGGCTCTGCAGAGAACAGAACAACAGCAAGCAAGGAAAGAAGATTATCTGAGAGAGGAGATCAGTGAACTCCAGCAGGTATCATAATGTTTCCAACCAGATTGTCTAATTTGCAATAGAACATATTGGAACAAGATTTTTTTGACGTACAACATAATTTCTTGTCTTCTGTCAGAGAATCCAGGATGCAGAAACTAGGAACCAGGAGCTCAGTCAGAGTGTTACCTCAGCCACACGACCTTTACTGCGACAAATTGAGAACCTGCAGGCCTCATTGGGTGGTCAAACTGCCTCCTGGGAAAAACTTGAGAAGAATATTTCTGACAGGCTTGGTGAGAGTCAGGGATTTAACCTTGTATACAGCATGTATGAAAACCAATAGGCAAATTATAGTGTTGTGGAAAGCAGCCAAAAAGCTTGACATCTTTTTGCACTCCCTCTCTACAGCTGATGCCCAAGCGCAGCTAGCCGTTGCTATAGAGAAGGAGCGAGCAGCAACAGAAGAACTGTTGTCCATTAAATCCCAGTTGGTCTCTCTGGAATCCCAGAATTCCTTGCTCCGCCAGGAGAAAGCCAGACTTCTGGCACAGCTGGATGCTGAGAAAAACAAGAGGGAAAAACTGGAGGATGAGAGCAGCAGGTAATAAATTACAAATTTAAAACTCAGGTCTACTGGGTCAAGTAGTCGGGTACAATACAGCCACCTGTCACTTAGACATCATCACACATACTGCCTTTTCTTGATGGTGGTATATGTGTGAAGTAGAAGCAAATGTGTGCATGGTTAGTTACTATGCCTCCACCGTAGAGGCATTATGTTTTTGGGTTGTCCGTCTATCCATTACAGATATTGTTACCCCTCCAGGAACTTGTTTGCTGGATCTTTATCAAACTTTGTGTGGTTAATGCCATGGGGATGGGTAGAAGACCTGATAACATTTAGGGATTAAAGGTCAAGATCACATAGGGTCAGATTTTAGGCAGAGGCATAGTGGCTAAGTTCTAGGCATTTCATTTATTTATTTATGGAGTTTTCTTGCCAGTTGCTAATCATAGCTTAGAAAAAAATGAAAATAAAAAATTTAGAGTTATTGTCAAATATTTTATTTTTCTCCACGTTGTCAGAAAGGCTTTGAGTAGCGCTTAGTGCCTAACTGAATTTAATTTCTTCTTTTGCTTCCAGAAATCTTGCTTTGAAACATCAGTAAAAAAATACAAAGGGTTTCAGCAGAACAATGAAATGCTGCATTAATTTCATTCAGAGTAACTGAATGGCATGAAATCTTAGTGGTTGTGCATTGTGTTGTGTAAATAGAAAAATATTCTGTCAAGACTGATGGTGAAAAACATCTTACAGTTTTTATTCAGCTTTGGTTGTTGACTGCAGTATGGTTTTGTTGTTACTGGTTTGTTTCCGTATATAAATATCTGAGGTTTTCTGAGTGAGACAAGAGTAAAATTGAGTCACAGTAGTTTCTCTTATAATCCTAATTCGTCTTGGAGTGTTTTTGTTTACAACAAGCCCATTTGTGAATGTGAAGTTAAGGCCCTGTGACCCCACCCCCAAAAGAAGCACTCATGTGTGAGCACATGGTTTCCATGACAAAGGGTTTTGTATTGTGAGAAAACCACAGGGTGTAGCGGGGCCAGTGGCGCAATGGATAACGCGTCTGACTACGGATCAGAAGATTCTAGGTTCGACTCCTGGCTGGCTCGATTTTTTTTTTGATCTTTTATCTACATTTACCAAGAAACAAGTAGTTGGAAATATGACTATATAAGCTGTAAACCCTTTGATTGCCTAGGGAACAATATGTCTCTTCCTTGGAGGGTAGGGGGGATATGCTTAATTTTACAGTTTTAGCCTTTTATTTGTAGCATCTCAGAGATATGCATTCCACTGTGTTTAAAGAGTTGGTTTTCTTTGGTGACTTATTGCTTATTGCTATGCCAATGTAGGGATCGTGTTGAACTGGAAAACCTGCGAGGAGAACACAGTCGAACGCTAGAGGAAGCCAAGAAAGAAAAGGTACCATTAAAACTAGTAGCTGCTCATGTTGTTATCTTGTATGAACCATCGTCCTCATGTGTCTTTTTGGCTCCTTCTACTAGCTGCTGCTGACTAATCAGCTAGAGATGGAGAAAATGAAGGTGGAGCAAGAGAAGAAGAAATGCTACTTTGCACAAGAAGCACTCAAGGAAAAGGTTTGGGAGAATTAAAGAATATCTTACATAATTTTTTTCATTCCTTGAGTTGACTTCATTCAGTCAAAAGAATTAGATTTTAAATTAGAATTCTGTTCTATTAGGAACGGAAGGCTGCGGCACACTCAGTTGGAGAGCCTCCGGCATCATCCACACCCTCTCTGTCCCGCTCTAGCTCCATCAGTGGGGCAGATAATGGGCTACACACCTCTGTTCTTTCTCAGGTTCACCGTGTTTTTCTTCTTTCTTCTGTGGTAGTTAGAATATTTGTATCTTGCTATAAATAATGTTAAAATCAATAAAAATGTTTGGATCTTATTTTACACACATTTTTTTTCACACTCTCCATCAGGATGACTCTTTAGACCATTCACTGGGCACTATGACCATGTCTGTGTCGATGAGTGGGACCAACCTGTACGAAGCTGCCAGACTGTCTGGAGGCTCAAGCATCATTGAGAACCTCCAGTCTCAACTCAAACTGAGAGAAGGAGAGATAGCACAGCTCCAGGTACCAGAGAAATTAATTGTTAATGATTAGGCTGCTGCTTCTGCTATGTGTCAGAAAATGTATGCCAATATTTATATTGCACTTTTTTGTTCTCTTCTGTCTTAGCTTGAGATTGCTAATCTGGAGAGAAGCAGATCTGTGATGGCAGAGGAGCTGGTTCGACTAACAAATCAAAATGATGAGATGGAGGAGAAGGTGAAGGAGATCCCCAAGCTGAAAATTCAGCTTAAGGTACAGGGCTATACTGCACAAGAAATTTGAATACTATTTTAATTTAATACATTTTGCATGCTCTTTGATAACAGAACATGAGTTACAGTAAGTTCTCTCTCTGATTTCATCATCAGCATATTCTAATTGGTGTGGTTATGCCTTTTAGGATCTGGAGCAGCGGCACAATACCATTCTGCAGATGTATGGAGAAAAGGCTGAAGAAGCAGAGGAACTGAGACTGGACCTTGAAGATGTAAAGAATATGTACAAAACCCAGATTGATGAACTGCTGCAGAACCAGAAATAAACTAGTTTCTATCACTGTTCATTTTGGGGCACAAATCAGTCGACCATCTTAACAAAAAATACATTTATAAGAAACCCTAAAGTGGAGAGTTTAAGTCCATTCATCTTGTCAAAAGGAAATTTGTTCATGTTTATGCTAATTTGTTTTGATTAATTATCTCTATTAACGCTTTAAGTGGTAATATTGGAATTGTGCAAACATGCAATGCATATTACAGAATCGGTATGAAGAATAGTCAACTTTGATTTCAAATGTCTATTTGAAATCTTTGGGACTTTGCTATACAAATTTCTTGTAATTGAACCTTTGGAGTAGTATTGTATAGTCAGGTTTTAACTGTATGAGCTGGTGAAGGTTTTTGCACTATACAAATTCTCCCATTATTCGTAATTAGAAAGGTTTAAGAAATATATAAAATATATTGTACAGAGAAATTTATGTATTCTTAACTCCTTACAAATCGCAAAATGTGGTGTAGACTTGAGAGTAGTCTTTGAGTGAAATCCTGAAGATAGGATTTCAGACTGTATCCATATGTAAATTGATATACATTTATTAGGGTGGTTAAAAAGTAAGTTGATTCTTAATTTAAATTGTTAAATCACGCATTAAAAGATTGAATTTTCTTTGCTTTCAGACAAAACACTACATCTCAGTGGTACACACAGATTCAAATAAACCTTTGTTCTGAACAATTGTCTCTTTTTTTGCAAGAGTAACCCCATTAAAACAGACTTAAACCAGGACCTGAACTATTGAGACTGTAAATGATTTTTGTGAGAGTGTCCTAGGCAGCATTAACCTGACATGTTTTTTTTAGTAGTTAGAGCCACACAAACACAAGGAGAATGTGCAAGGTCTATCCTGGGTTTGAACCCAGGATTGGCCTACTGTGAGGCAACAGTGCAAGTCACCATGCTGCCTTTAGAAATGGCTGATTAAAAATATTAACATTGCCAAATAACTGAACATTTCCTATATGTGATCATGGGGTTCCAAAAACTGAGTGGAACAGGCTTTGCTTGCTTATTAATCCATATATTTGATTTGGCCAAGATTTGACAGCAGATGCCCTCCCTGACTCAATGCCCCCTTTTTTTTTCCAGACTTGGGCTTGGTATGGGAAGTACACTGGCTTATGGCCCACCTGTGATACCATAGAATGCAAGGGATCTGCTGTGGTGACCCTAAAGCAGGGGCGTCCAAACTTTTTTCAAAGAGTGCCAGATATAATAGTGACAAAATGCGCAAGGGCTAACAGTCCCTCCTGACAATTTTTTTTAAGATTATAAAAGTTACATATATACATCTTGGGGAATATGTTTTCCACCATTATCATGGCAGCCTTAATTTATAAATTTTGTTTGACAGTGTTGGTGGGACATAAATAAATACTTTTAAGATAGGAGCCAAGGGCCCTATAAAATCTGACCTCCAGCCACAGTTGGCCCCTGGATCATACATTGGACACATTTGCCCTAAAGGGAGCAGCTGAAAGAAGGAGAAGCTTTGCTTGTTTAAAAAAATTACATTTTACAATTAAATTGCTTAACTTTCTGATAAGTGATCTTAGCAGCAGCCAAAGGTATATACTATTATATTGTAAACTATATATCTTTTAAGTTATCCTTAAACCTGTTGCCCCAGAGCCATATGTGGCTCTTTTGTCCATTTCCAGTAACTCCCTGTGGCTTTAACACAAAAACAAACAAAAAACTGCCAAATCTGTAGGATTGCCAGCAATTTACACCAAGAAAGTCGTGTGGAAACACATTTCCACAACAAGTACACTATACTTCAAAAGTATGAAAAGATAAAAGATATCACAGTAGGTTGTTTTTTTTAAAAATTTGATTACTTCTCCACAAACACAGCTAGATCTAGAAGTGGCCTTCAAAGTAGGCCTATGCACCAGTGTTCTTCCTGGTTCAATTTGGGCCTTTGGGGTAACTATTCATGTACATGTAAGTACATCTAGGTTGCATGTAGTTAAGACAAAGAGTCTGTGTTACCTGAACTTACAAAAGTCAATTTATTTATTCATTTATTTTTTTTTTTTTACATTTTAACTTAAATTAATATGGGATTTTCTTAGGCCAAAAAAATCTTTGAGGGGTGCCCCCCCCCAAATTTTCATAAGCAGGAAAAAAAAACCTGTACATGCCAAAAGATATTCCTCCACTTCACAGCTGTTCCATTTTGTTGATAAAAACTAATTTATGAAGTTAACAATTTTCATTATTTTTGTGCTATAGTTTATAAACGCAACACAAAATGGTTTTACTGTGATGAAAATGCAACAGCCACTGCAGAGTGGTCACGTGGTAAAAGATTTTCTATTAGCAGGCGTGGACAGTAAAGAAGTAAATTTACTTAAGGACTGAACTTAATCCATAAGGACCCAAGGTGACATGTAAGAAACACTTTAAATGTTATACAATTTTCCTTATACAGCTTTAAACTTGACCTTAACTTATGAAGTCACTAAGGAAAGATGGATTTGAGTTCCTATGGGCTAAGTACATTTTTTTGAGTACCTGTACTTTACTTGAGTATCATTTTTTGGGGGGAAACTATACTTTCATCCCACTACATTTGAAAGCTAGATAATGTACTTTTGCTCTGAAGTCAGCTGATGAAAACTGGACTTAAACATAGCAAAGGCATTGAAAAAAGAGAAGATAAACATACAGTATTTCCATCAGCTTAACACTGGAATAATAAATAAAAAGCATGGGAATTCGTGCAGGCTATTGCATACTTTGGTGTAGACACCATTTTCATACTGTAGGGTTTTTGAGATTACAACCTCTTTTCAGGATGGCAAACCCATAGCTTGAGGTGTGTGGAGATGAAATAAAATGCAAGTGCAGACTCAAATTTCCGGCACTCTGACTTTTCCTTTTATTGAAGACTATACAAATACAGTGAAATGAAACAACACACACCCTAACAGCAACTCCAATCTACAAAAATCAAAAGAAACCCAACAACCTTAAACAACCACTACTTTCAGTTAACTTCCCATTTAACCATGGGGGGCACTCCCAAACATATTTGCAATCATTTACAAAATAACAGAAAATATCCTTATGTCAAGCCCTAGAATAAATAACATAAGTGTCTAAACCAACAAAAAAATACACAGAAATCTAAATAGTAACAAAAGCATTTTTAACAAAAACCTTAACAAAATCACCCCTCCCTGCCTCCCATCCTCAATGGGACATTCCAATCAGCTGATCACATACACAATGCATATTTTGATACTTACTTTTAAACCAAACACTTGCTGCTTTATAGCACCATGTAGTCTTTATCTGAGTGTATTAGAGGGTCTGGCTACATAGGTCATCAGGAGAGAGTAGAGAACTTGTCACAGAGACCTTTTTCTTTCATTTTTAGTATAAGCTGGTTGCTAACACCACTTACATGACAGTAGTCAAAGAACAAAGGGAGCTCAGGTAGCATCAGGAATAAGAATATGCTGCACAAATGCATAGTTGAAGAGGCCTTGTACTTACTGGCTATTCAAAAAGATTGTAATGTTTTCACTGTGTAAAGCCTGGCTCATATGTTTGTAGTCAGCTGTTTTGGGCTGTTCTGTTATTGTTTCTATTATTATGAAGCTGCAAAGCTGTAACGTAAGTAAATAATTCTATGTTTTCTAAATAAACACCCATGTATATTTTTACTGCACTCATGCATTATGAAAATACATGTACTTTGAATCCTTGAGTATTTTTAAGAGCAAGTACTCTGGTTCTTTATTTTAAGTAATAATCTGACTGAGCAGCTTTCATTTGTATTGGAGTGATATTTGACAGGAGTATCTGTTAGTAATATTAAAAGATGCTTGATTGGAACCTTTCAGGCTCTCAGTAAGGTTTTGTGGATTTTTTTGGGTCAAAATAGCTAAAAATGGTTCTTTTGTTAGTAAATGTTGCCAGACTTACAGTAACTGAACAGTGAAAACACTGGTAGACAGCGCCACCCTGTGGCCCATGTTCCGTACTGCATACCGGTTCAAGGTTTCCGGTGTTATGGCGACCACCGGCAACATCCTCGCTTCAGACTGGGGAAAGCAGACAGTGCCGTTCGGGTGAACTGTCTCTCATTCAAACTCAAACCAACCTTGCGTGGACACCCACGGGAGGCGCGCCGTGTGTCTTTTGAAGCGTTTTGTACTGTGGGAGCGTAGACACAGTTTTTCCTGCCTGTTAGCGGTGCTGCTTCTGCGGTGAATCCTAAAATTAACGTTAATGGTCCTCCCGTCTTTGTCAAGAACTTAGGCTAGATGTTAGCCTCTGCTCAGTGCATTTCACACAGCAGCTAGTCTGCGACGGAAAAGTTTCCGTTCGCTATCCACTGACGAAGAGAAGGGTAAGTAATGCGTTATATTTCCAACATCTTCTTAGCCTCATGTTTGCGTTAGGTCGGTGTTAGTGGGTCGCAACGATAACGTGAGGTTTACTTCAGTTAAGCGGCTTATTGACCAGAAGCGGCATGGAAGTGTAGTTTTCTTGTTCAAACAAGGAGACAATTTTTGAAGGGCTTGTGGGGAAAAAAACTGCTTTAATCATAATTAGCTACAGCTAATCACACCAAAATACAGAGAAGTTTTCCATTTATAAACACAGTTTTTCTCCACAGGTTATGGTAGGATGACCAGATACCCCGTTTATGCGTGGGAACACACAGTGTCCCCCCCTTTTAATTGGTTCTATAGCTGTCAAAAATCCTGGCTCTTAGGCTGCGAAGAAATCAGAAAGGGCTGGTCCAGGTGTCAGCCATTTGGTGTCAGTCAGACTGTGCACCCCTGGGGTTAAACACACTGGTCAGTTACAGGAAAGTTAGGAGTCAAACCCAAGTTAAAGGTTATTCAGATTTTTTTGTGCAGATATGATAAATATCACAAAGGAAATGTGAACCTGTTTTGCCAGTTATTTTCCATTCTGTAAAGAACACAGTGTGCAGAGCGCTGAACCATAGCACCAGGTCTGGTCTTAAAGTGGATGTGGTTATTTCTTTTGGTATAGTAAACCGATGGCCTGCATCGACCAGCATTTCCCAGTCCTGTGCTCCCTCCAGAAAAAAATGTTCCTGGTCAGCGAAGGTGTTTTTTTTTTTTTGTTGTTCTTGTTCCCCTTCCCCTCCCCTGATGTCAAAACTGCACAGTGTTTTAGAGAGAGTGACATTGGGACCTGTTCTTTTTGCCTCAGTTGCTGCAGCCTGAGATTTCTGCGCTTGCCTCAACATGTACCTACCTTGAGAATTCTCACTTTTCAATTGAGGATATGCCCGAGCATAAGGACATGCAGGATCTTCACCCAGCCACTGATTGAGAATCTTGGGTGATGGAGGTGTAGTTTTCTTGTTCTCTGAGAGCCACTTTTTGACAACAATTTAAACAAATAAGGAAGGAAACAAATTTAACATTAGGGCTTGTGAAAAACCACCCTTAAACAGTTAGAATAAACCCAACCCCAGTTAGCTACAGCTAATCACACCAATATACTTTAATATATTGGTTTCCACTTACACACACACACACACACACACACACACACATATATATATATATATATATATATATATATATATATATATATAACCATAACTG
>VUQH01089965.1:0-30499 GCA_015106775.1 Etroplus canarensis | reverse complement strand
CCTTTTTTTGTAATTTTTTAATTTATTATTTTTATTTATTTATTCATTTAATTTTTTTTGTTTTTTCTTAATTTATTTTTATTTTTTAAATTTTTTATATTTTATAATGCAAGGGTATGCAGTCTGCGTGTGTAGTGGGTATATGTATGTATGTGTATATGTTATGTGTTTGTAAAATAATTTTGAAAAAGACAATAAATATATTGGCAAAAAAAAACAAAACAAAACATCCAGACTTTTATTTTCATTTCGAATGAGATGACAAATCAGTTAATATTAACCACAGACTGAGGCTTCACAAAAATAACAATTTCAGAATTACACAAACTACAAGAAATTAATGCTACATATCATACAAGCCACCTGTTGAAAAAATCTTTTTCCAAGGAGAAAATCTGAGTATTATATTGTCCCTCCCAAGGCCCTGATCTAAAACCCATAATTTATGGAAAACCAAGGTTAAGAAACTGTAAGGTTGTTGAAGTGAAAGATTTTCTGGCTAAAACACTTCCACCAAACCCATAGCAGAACCTGTCAGATTCCATACCCCCACCTCGCTTAAGGAGTTTAAGAAGTTAAAGGGAGGCAACATAAAGCATAATCTTTACTAAAGCCACTTGGCCTTTTGGTTTTTATTTAGAATTTTTTGTCTATTGCTTTTTATAAACCTGTACCATTTCTAATCTTATGCAATACTATTTTAAGGGTATCTAAATAATATCTGTGATTTCACAAGTTACTTTTCATTTGTAATTATTATTAACAACCAATGCTATAACATTTTGATGCAATCAAATATGTTTTGACACATGGGATCTCCCAAACCTATCCTTAGGGATGTGCACATTACACATATCCCTCTGACAAGTGCTCCAATTAGTCACTTTTTACTCTTAATTAAGAAGCAATAATCCTGTGTGTATGTAGAAGCTGTGAGCTGAACTTGGCAGCATCACAAGTTGGAATGAAATAAAACGAAGGGTGTGGGGAGGTTATTTCTGAATGCTGGGATGGGTATATGTAGTGCAGGTCAATGTTCAATACACACAGACAAAGATGTGATTAGGAATGCATTCTTCTATGCAGGCATACATATTAATCTCTATTTTTTGTAAAAGTGGTTTGTTTGATCAGCTTTTTGATAAAACATAACATTTGAAGTCTCTTGAGTGTGAGCATGTGTTATTTTTGAGTGAGGATAAATTCTGTGTATTTAGTTTTATACTATCATACCTGCCAGCCAAATAATATATATAGCCCCTTGTGTTTACTTGGTCAGATCCAGAATCCTCAATGATCTGCAGCACTGTGTCCTGACCTCATCACTTTAGGTTATAAAATGTGACTTTTCACACAAGGATTGAACAGTATGCTGTCGCTTGCCAAAACGCATGAAAGATTCTTCAGCATATTCAGTCTTCACACATTCATCAGGCCTCTCACGTTGTCCAGCAGTGGCCCTTCATCCTCCATTATATTTCCAATTAGGGTGGAGTTTAAGGATTTAACAGTATTTTCCCTGGTAACACCCACTGTTTACTATACCAGTGTCTCTATGGGTGTCACTGTGAATTTTTCGAACTAGGAAACGGAGACCATTAGTGGAAAGGAGACTGCACTGTCATATGCACAGTAAAGGAGCCTCTGTATTAATATTTATGACACAAGGTGGTGTTAGTGAAAGCATGTGTCTTCCTGTTGACATGTCAGTGGTGTGCTTTAGGCCCCAACAGATATGTAAAGCTACATATGTGTTATTTTATTCTCTTTTTTGCAGCTAAGTTTAAAAAATAGATGCATGCAAAGATAAACTTTACTAGCTAAAATAGGCAGACTGTGGGTTTTGCTGTGTAAAAAGACATTAGGTCAGACATTAAGTGACATAATGCAAGATGAACAGGACATGCATTATATTATATAGCAGATTGCCCTGTGAGTACTGCATGTCAACATGACATCTAGACAGAAAAGAATTTGCTCTGACCAAAGCAAATTCACTGTGGTGTGTGGATATCCATGTATAACAGTATACATGGAAAAGAAATATGTAACAAGCTGTTTATCTGGCTCTGTCCTGAGTCTACCGTACATCTGGCTCTTAAATTACAGCTGTTGAAAACAAGGAGAAATTTACAGTGATCTTGACAGGGTTTCAGACTGGGCACAGAGCCCAGTCCCCCTGCCTCACGCAGGCTTGGAGCCCTGAGCACACATGGGGGCCATTATTTGTAAAGTAGCTGCGGTGGCACCAGGGAATGATTTGAAAGTAGCTTGTGTGTGTGAGTTTGCCTGCATGTGTGTTCTGGAACATGAGGCCCGAGTGTGTTTACTCTCGGTTATCATATCCACACATCTCCAGTAAGTGGCAGGGAAAAAGTGTGTCTGTCGAGAAGGAGATATGGAGAGATTATCGTGCTGTTTAAACCCTAAACTCTCCCACCCACTCCTCTCTCCTTGAAAATGGATTATCTTTTCAAGTATTGTAAAGCACTTGAGTGAAATATTCACACACACATTTATCCCACTTGCCATTTGGCAGTGAGACTCTGCCACGTGTTATTATAGCAGTAGATAAAGCACAACTTAGCAAGCATGCCTGGATAGCAACAATATCTGGAGGGTTATAAGTACTACAAGAGTTAATTTAAAAATAGAATATTAAATAACACATTAACCTGAAAAAAAAAATGTAAATGAGAGCCAAAAAAAATTGGGGTGGTGGCTGAGGGAGGGGTGATATAATAATAAGGGAAAGGGGATAATATCTCTGGCGTGCAGCCCCACAGTAAAGCCAGTGGTTGGTCATGGCTCTGGGCTGCAGACGGACCGTCTCCTCACAGTGCTGGGTGAATTAGACTGTGGTTCCTCAGCAAACCTCAGCCAACCTCAGCAATGTGCTAAACCCAGACATGACTTATGGCTACCCACCAGAGATTTAGCCTTTGGACCCAGGACTTACACCACAGAACAGAAAGGCAAAAGAAGTTTTTATCACAAGCATCACCAAAAAGTGAGACAACGCATGACCTATGTACTGCCATGGTAAGCTTCATATAATTATTCTAACTGAGCATGGGTAAATGCAAAAAGGCTCAGTTCTGACCATCCCCTGCCTGGCTGTGCTCACATTTGTGGTCTACTGGTCAGTACAAAGCCACAGGGCAGAGATGTTCTCCTGAGACCTCATGACCACAGCTCTGAGGGATATTCCCAAGTAGGACAGCTATGAGTAACAGTGGTTAAAACTAGTTTAAAAACATGATTTCTTTCATTGCAATGCTTGCCAGTCTAAATTTTCCTAAATAAAGCATTCAGCCTCATCAAATCCTTGAAAGGGAAATGTGTATTTCTAGGAAAAGCAAAGAATGGATTAAAGCCCATCTCAAGATGTAAATGTGGCAAAATGAGGGACTGCTTTATGTCTGTATTTATTATGTACTTCCGAAAGTATAATGGAAATCCAAAACTTTTTTGTTTCCTTTCCAGTCACAATTAAGTCATTGCATAACAACTAAAACCACAATGTCAGCGCTGTGTTAAGTTACTCTGCACACGATCCAGGCTGACTTTAATGGTCTTTCCTTGTTAAAACAGGTTCTCATAGCTTAATACACAACTTTGAATGTCATTTAATACAGGACTCTTTCTCTTTTCACATATAGTAGTGACAGCAACGCTTGATTAATCAGACTCCTGTATCAAGCACTGTGCTTTCCTGCTTGACATAGAATCTTTTTTTTTCATGCTTCAGCTATTAGACGCCATGCCCTGTTATCATGATGGAGTTTGCATTATTACATAAAGCGACTACGCACTTATTTTTCAACTCTTTTCTGGAAAAAAAAAATCTGCAGAAACTTGTACTGCATTTTGACTTGTTGAAACAATCACATCAGTCAGGGTTGTGTTATTAGACTACCCTTAATTTGTCCTATTTTTAATAAACATGAAGTTATGATAAGCAACAAACACATTAGTTAGTATGTGTGCTTGACATAAAAATTATTAACAACCACTGATGAGATTTATGGTTTAATTTACAGCATGCAGTTATTTATTGATCTGGAAGCGCTTATTAGCAATGTCTTCCACATACTTCATCAACAACATGTATCTGTTGCCCTTCCTAAGCAGCAAGTTCCTTTGATAAATCGATGGCTTTGTCTGTCACTCTGGGGAGTTAAAGAATATCCAGTCACAATGCACAGCTGTCTCATGTATACAATATACATCCTGACACAGCTTCTGGATATGCTCTCACTGTTCTGCATTTTGGAACAAGGCTGTCCTTTCTTTTTATTATTAAATTTATTATTTATTATTTTTTTTTAGTAGTAGTAGTAGTAGTAGTAGTAGTATGAAATGGGTTCCCCTTTTTAGCAATAGCAGCTTCCACTCTTCTGGGAAGGCTTTCTCCAAGATTTTGGCTTCCACTTGTGGGAATTTTTGTACATTCATCCAGAAGAGTAATTGTGAGGTCAGACACCAATGTTGGACAACAGGGCCTGGCTTGCAGTCTCTGTTCTAGTTCATCCCAAAGATGTTGGATAGGGATGAGGACAGGGTTCTATGTGGGCCAGGCAAATTCTTTCACAACAAACTCTTCCAACGATACATTTATAGACCTTGCTTTGTTCACTGGGGTGCATTCATGGTGGAACAAACCTGGCCTTCCCTGCGCTTCTCTTCTATGTGCTGTTTCCAAACCCAGACTCATCCATCAGACTACCAGACAGAGAAGTGTGATTCATCTCTCTACAAAACATGTCTATCTGATGCTTGGCATTGTACTTGATAATGTAAGGCTTGCATACTGCTGCTCAGCCATGGAAACCCATGCCATGAAGCACCTGGCGTACAGTTTTTGTGCTGATGGTAATGAGAGAGAAGTAATATTTCCAAAAAAGTACAATTCTAAAGCAAGTAAGTGTGAGACCCCAGCAGATTCCATAATAGTCTTTTGTTATATTTGTTTTATTGCAGATGTTTCGTATTTTTCCAGTGTGTTATCTTTCAGGTCTATCTCCTCGCAGCCCTCCTGTGTCCTCTCTCTATGTGATTACCTGCTCCACAGACATATTTTTCACATGTGCCTAATGGTCTCACCTGTGTATTTAAGCCTTATGTTTTGCATCAGTTCCTTGCCAGTCTGTTGTAGTGATATAATTCCAGCAGAAGATACTAAGTTTCCTAGAGCTTTTGATCCTGTTTAATCACTAGATTTATCCTCTACCTACTTCCTTTGTTCTGTTTTTCTGGTTAGACTTGAGTAGAATTGAATCTTGTCTCCAGAGTCCTGCATTCGGTTCCTCAGTCCTTGTCTCACCAGTTGTTAGTGTAAGCACCTTCAGCTGATCCCTTGTATTTATCTAAGGGGTTGCCACCACAGATTAATTTATATGGATAATTTGCACAGATTTTATGCCTGATGCCCTTCCTGACACAACACTCCCATTGGGGAAGGGGCTTGTGACTCCACCTAGACTCTAACCATTATGATCTATTAATTAACTGAGGTTTTTTTGGCTGCTGCCAGTCAGTTAGTTGAGTTAAAAACTGATCAAAAAGTTCACAAAAGTCAGAATCAGAATCAGAATACTTTATAAATCCTAGCGGGGAAATTGCTCAAAAAGAGCAGAAATGGGCATGTTGTTTAGCTAAGGTAAGACAGGTGAAAGTAGGTTTGCCATTTCTTCACCACAAGTAAAGGAACACCCAAACTGGTTCAATCAGTGGCTGAGACTAAGTTTGAAAAGCAATTACTCAAATATGCAGCATGTGTGTACAACTTGTGGAATGTAAGTTGATTAAAATCTGATATTGATAAATTATATATTTGGCATCCCACCTGTATTTATGCTGATTCAGCATCCAGAGCTTTACCAAATATACATGTAAAACACATAATGTCATTGGATTGAAGCCTCATCCTTGCTCCATGTTTGAATTTTAAAACACACATTTATCCCAGATCATTTATACAGCTTCGGTCTAACACTTTTATTGGCCATCATCAGTCTTGCTTAAAGTATCCATGCATTAGAGATGGGGTTGCTGAGGGTGAAATTGCCCTAGTTTGATAATGAGGCCTGCAAGAGGTAGGCTGATGGCTGTGGGTGGGCTTGGGGAAAGAGGCTCGGTAATTAAAGTGTACAGGTGATTCATTCAAAGAGAAGGCAGAGTATGGGAATGTGACAACATAGCAGTGAAGATGAAGCTTAATTGCGAATGTTGGTGATCTCTAAAATGAATTATTCTTACTGGGGTGTCTGTCTTAGCAGAAGTCATGCTGTGAGGATGAGTTTATCTATGAGAGCTTTTACTACCTTTACTTTGTTTATATGTGCATAGATTTTTTCTCATTTTGCTCATGCATGACAATGATTCAGCTGATGTTCATCAGACTTGTTTATTTGTTTTTTGGTGATATAAGAATATGAACTACAATAAAAAGATGAATATTTCTTTATCTTACTTCCAGTCACACACAGCACATCTTCACTTATGTTTATAAAATAGCTGGTCGGGTGATTAAATAGTACGTAAAGCTTAACAACTGATATGAGTAAATATTTTGGTACTCTTCTTTGACCAGATATCCCAGGGATTTCTGGTTGTGCAGTTTACCATCAGCGATGCAATTCATACAAACAGCATTTACATGGAAGAATGTGGCCATGAATGCCATAATAACATGACCTGAGCCTGTGCACTAAAAGGCATACTGAACCCTAATCTTAAATAGCTTAACATCATTAACTTGCCCACTCATTCTGTTTACAGCCTGAGGACCATCATCTTGTGCATCTTGTGACCAGTGGTTAGGAGATGCCATTGTAAATAGCTAATGGCCCAGCATTTTTTAACTGTCCACATGCAGAGAAATCTTGTGTCTCAGTTTCATAGTTTTTCAGTTGGACAGCATAAGTGCTTTAAAACATTTATTTAGCTTAATGAGAATCACTCATTAAGAATCACTGGATTTATTTGTATTTGATAATTATTTCTGTCTGCACTGATACTGAAAACAACATCTTAAAAAAATGAGGTAATCTATGTAAATGCATAAGTTCGCTGTAAACGGGGTACACTACAATTTCTCTGTTACTAAAATGAAAAAATACAGAAAAGTGAGAAGGCGGGGAATAACTGTTCTAAAATGCAAAGAAAAATTCAAATATGAAGTCTCATATAAAGTAACAGATTTACAGAGTTTAATCCCTTATTAAATAGACTATACAGTGAAGCTAGTCCTTAATCTATAAGAATTCACAGTCCATTTCAGATGTTTGGGCACAGTGGATCCACAGAGGTGTCCTGGTCTATCACTGTAATAACCTTGAGTAGGAGTTCAGCTATTACATCCATAAAAACTACTCTTTTTACCGGGAAATGAATCTGTTTTACACTTATTTAAGACCCAGATGAAGACTTCTCTCACATGAACATGCTTGATCTTAGCTGAAGAGAATGGCACAAAATGTCCAGTTCTTTGAGCATCAGTCTTGAGATTGATGTAGAGTTATAAAATCCTGTGCTGTGCAACCTTTTACAGATCTTTACATCCACACAGGTATCAACAAAACCTTCAGAGTTTCACCACATGCTATGTGCCATGGGAAGATATTAACATTCAAATATATATGAGGAAAAAAGCAACATTTATATTTCAAGTCTCCAGGCATTCTGCTGGAGATATGGAACACCATTCTTCCTAAGGAGTTTTGATGATGTGGTGGACAGCCCTGTATTACATATCCATCGGTGTAGATTCTGTAGATTGTCATCCTGAACAAGACTTCTCTCATTGGGATAGAAGTGTTTCATCATCATGGTGATCCCCCAGAACAACTTTATATTGATTTGGAGTCAACATTTCCTCTAATAGGACACGTGAACTCTAACAACATATATGAACCTGCATAAATAGTTTTGTGCACGACTATTAGAGAAAAAAGAGAAACGAAATAAACACACATTAACTAAATTATGTGTAACCGAAACATGAAAAATAGTGGTGTGATCTTTTCTGATCAAAGAGGTAAGTTCCACTGACATGTTTAAGAAAGAACTCTTCTTTGCTTTCTAACTGTGAATAATTAATTCCAGAGGCTGAAAAAAAATTAGTTATTCATGACCTTGATAGTGCACACATTAAAGAGGGTAGCGTTTGCTAAACGTGAAATTATATGCGACTAGAAAGGCATAGCTACATCACTGAAGTCACCCCAGAGTAAACAAATGAGTTCAGCAAGCAGAGGAGGGATTACCATATCTCCACTTAACTTATTTTATCCTGTGAGAATCATCAATATTAAAGGGTAAGGAGAGGGAGAGAAACTGCTGAGGTGGGCTTTTAGCAGCAGGGTGAACCACTGTGTTTAAGGAGAGAGATAAATGAGAGATCTCCCTGGAATCTACAAAGAGAGTAAACATAGTTGTTTCATCTTTTCTTTTAACCATATAAGGTCTCTTCTTGTTAAAATGGTTTAACTCAGTTTGATGAAGGAACCATGCGGGTTCTCATCTTCTGATGTGAATAAACAGCTTCTTATAGTTAGTTTGTGTCTAAATTCAGCTGTTTGTTTTCCTGTGCAAAAAAGACATACAAATATTGACTGGGGAGTTTTTTTTTTTTTTTAACACATTTGCATTCATGGTAATATTGCTATAAAAACCGTTATGACTATATTTGCAGCTCATTGCAGTTTTGACACTTGGACACAATGATTCTAACTGAAGAGTGGCCTGTGTTTTTGAGCCTTTGGGCAAAAAGACCAATAAATATGCTGTGCTTGCCTGTCATACCAGTACTGTGTACCGTACAGAGGTAGACAATGCCTCGGGGCTATCAGAGTCAGCATGATGTCTTTGCCAGATAAGTAATCCTGCAGGGGCAAGTGGTGGATTGCAGATGTATGGACTTTACTTCTGTTTACCTTACCTGTCATTCAAAAGCCTGTAGCATAAAGCAGTCCTCTCCCCCCACAAATACAGTGCTTTCGCACATGCCACACACATGCTTGTTAAGGCAGACACAGCCCAGGAGGAAGCCATTTGCTACCTGCCAAAAAAACAGCCCAACCTCCAGATGATATTAGTTATTGATATTTTCCTGGCTGCTATTAAAACTTTAAAGTGGCTGTGATTAGATGGCTCTCAAAGCTTTCATGTAACTCTATAAAATTGTTCCTGGTGTGTAATGTTGTGGGGTCGTACAGGCATAGGTAATAAACATATGTGCCGTGGCCTCCAAATTTTGGGTTACATGAAAAGAGTTTTCTAAATTTGATCTTTTACCATCGTAAAATTATTGAGTGATGTCAGTAATACCATAAATCTGATTAGATTTTATTAAATTGTATGCCTTCAAAATGTATATTGTATACAGCCACGTTTGTTCTAAATTATAAAAATGGTAATTTTGGTTATAGATAATTTGATTTTGAGTATTATCACAGAGCTATCTACTCTAAGGCTTAGAACCAGTGTCCTTGGGGGATCGCCAAACAGAGATACCTTGATTGTACTTGGGGGCCAGATGTAGGTCTTAAACTCCATTTTTATGTATCTGGCAAGAATGCACAGTAGAACAGGTGAATGCTCTGTATTAAGCTTTGTTTGTGAATACCAATGTATTGTCAGTGAATGGCTGCTTGATGGACAGCTTGACTAACAGTTAAGTGTGATAAAATCAGAATCAGAATTTGATTCTGATTTAAGAAGAAATTCACATTCACATGGATAGATATAAAAACTATATTGTATTAATAGTCTGTTCCAAAGAAAAGCTGTCATGACAACAATAATGATGTGGTAGGAAAATGTAAATAGCTATCAGGTATGAAACCAGTTAGTGGAGCTTTTAGGGTACCTATTAATTTGGACACTCATACCAGAATGTGGTGTAGGGGAAATATCTATGTGTAAGAGTATTACTTTACTACTCTATGCTGCATATATTGTACTTGTTTATTTTTAGTCGAGCAGGGAGAAGTGAGCAATTGATTTTATAAATTAGTATATAAAGATGTAATCCTTTGTTTCTTTTGCACCATCTCCACTGTAACCCTCTGTAATTGGTAAAAGTGAAGGAGATTCACTTCACATCAAAGTCTTACATTTTTAATACAATATTCACACAGTATTGTTAGTGATTATAATGGGTGTAGTTGGCTGTTTTTGTAGTGTCTGAGAATATCTACGACCCTTCAAAGCTTTTGTGTAGTTGTCTGTACATGTCTGTACATGCTTGTGTGCTATATTCTTCACAGTGAGTGCACCAAAGCTGGCATGGACACTGTGGAGTAGGAGGTCTAGTGTAGCATCATTTCCATGTCCCCTGACCAGTCATTATAGGGAAGTTGCAATCAAGAGGAATTTTAACATTGTGTTTACAGTAACAAGAGCAGGCCACAAACAACGCCCCTCTGTCTCAGTGCCTACTTATCTAACTCCCCTTATTGTTTTTCTCATTATATGTTCTCTCACTCACTTAATATTCTTTATTTCGTCTGCCTCCCTTGTCTTTTGGTCTGTGCTTCCTCTGAAACACCCAGTAAAACCCTTGAGGCTTTGAGTAGGTGGAACACTATTATCAGAGATGATGGGAGGTTGAGTTGAAAGATGAGCTTTATGCAAAACAACTATGACAAAGCTGTCTCTCACTGGAACTTGGAAACAAAGGTTTTATACAAGCCTGTACAGACATTTAATTGTTAATAGCTCTAAAAAAGAAATGAATGTTTCTTTCTTTGTTGTTACTTCTAGATTTTCTCTCCGTGTCTCTCTCTCTCTCTCTCTCTCCCTCAAGCGAGGGAGTGGGTGTGGGGGTACAATTATGCTTTCATATATAGGTGCCAGAGTAAGACCTCCCACCGTTGTTTTACACAATATGAAGTAGACTTAAAACAACTGACAGAAATAATGTATAACCTCAGTGAAGTTTCTGTGACAGAAGTGATGCATAACCACACAGTAATTGCAGTATGTTGAGAGAAGAGGCTCAAATACACCTCGGTCTCAGGCTGTGCAGACTTCCTTCAGTTCTTAATTTCTGATCATGTAGTAACCACTACAAATGCAAATTGGGCTATACCAATAACTGAAAAAGCTTATTTATTTCCATTTATGACAGATTGTTTTTACATGCGTAAAGTTTTTTTAATTGCCAATTCATAATTTACATATAAGCAAGAATAAACTTTCATTCTATTGGGGCAATTCTAAATAAATAAATAAATGGAACTGTTATTAAATGCTCCATTTAGTCAAGAAATGTGTTTCAACTGTTCACAGATGTTTTTGGTCAACACTTTTATGGTATCTCCTAGTTTCATGTCAGTGGATCTTAGAGTGAGACAGTAAGCAAACTTCCTTACCAGAAACTAAACTGTCTTTCAGATAGCAACAGCTTCATCCCTCTTCCCTCTTTTTGAAATTCCTTGTTTTTTTAAATTTCATGGCTTCTCTTTTCTCTTTCTCCATTTTCTTCCTCCATTTCAGTCTTTTTAAGCTTCCTTTACCTTCTTCTATTAATTGCAGAGTTTTGTGGGCTGTTACCATTCCTGAGGGAGGTTCTATAGCCAGTTTTGGAAGCTGGCTCTTTTCTCAAGTACCATGTCCAGTTTGGCCCATCTATGGTGGAAAAGCCGAGTGGCGACCACATAATGACCACTGTCTGAGGGCCTGGCTAATTTTTTATGTTCAAACAAGCGGCTGACTCCTGGGCCCAGACTAGGGCTAATGTAAGGTTTGTAAGTGCCTCCAGAGGTCATAAAACACAGCAACCTGTGCTTTTGATCCCTTTTTTGCAACCTCAACCATGACTTTCATGACAGCCTAGCACCGTTGCAGTTATAGATTTTTAAGAAAAACTCTCTCTTTATCAGTTGATATAAAACAATTGTGCCCGACATAACAAAATTTACTTTTGGCCTTACTAGATCTTTCCAAAAAAAACCTCAATTTTGGATTATGCATATTTCAAATATAGTTCGTGCTTCTATACTGATCTAATCAGTTCTGAAGGAGAAAGGATAATTTAGGTGGTGTGCACACCAAAGTGTTTTTTTTTTTTTGCAAGCTATAAATGCCAGGCGCTCATCCGAAAATGCCCAGCTGGGACCACTTGAGAGAGCTTTGAAAGCACAGCGTTTTATCAGCTGTGACATTTTGGTTGCTGTGATACAGAATATCCATGAAAGTAAGTTGCAAGTACCAGACTAGCTGACTGCTACTTACCTGGCAGACCTAAAGTGAACTCACCCACGAGTATACCAATTGTGTGGTTGAGATGTTGCATCACAATTTTGTTACGTCATTTTATTTTAAATTTTGACTGGATTCTCAATGTTGTTCCTGTGACTGATTTCTTGGCTTCCTAACCTGCTTTGTGCAGCTTGACTGGTGCGCTTCTGAAATATTTGTTGGAACTGCGGGCATTATCTTGAGTGGGTGCAATTAGCTCCGTTGGGTCAAACTGAAATTGGAATATGACACAGCCACACTTGGTATGCTACCACATTATTATTGTGGTAGTTTGGGGATTTTTGTACAGACAGTAAAAACATATCCTATGTTGCTATTTAACACATGAACAAGTAGATGTGACAGTTGTTAGTGTAGGGTTAGACCTGCTCCACCTTCACTGCAGCTGGATGCCTGGGTAAAAATTAGTAGCAGTGAGTATCACTTTGTAGCTCTCAGTGGCCTGGGAAAAAACATAAACAATGAGTACTAAAAAGATGATCAGTATCTCGCTGCACTGCTGGTGTTTTTAACATCTTGCAAAAATGTGGTGATCCCATTGTAAGCATTTTCAGAAAACAAGGCTTTGATGTGTACACCCCCTTTAAGTTACTAGTTTTAGTTTCACAAGACGTTAAGCTACATTATTTACCTCCTGCTCTTTTAACTTTTGGTCAGTCTGAAACCCAAGGTTGTTACTCTCGAACCTGGCATGTTCCTGTCAGTTTAGTAATATGTGTTTATGGACATTTTCTTTAGACCAGAGCTAGCTTTGAAAGTCTATTGCTTAAGTTCTTCATTCTCTTTCCAGCCTTTTCTAGTGATGTTGCTGTTGGCCTGATTCTGTACGGTTTTGCTCCAGCAAACTGCACACAAATCATGCTTCAAACAGGCAGAAAGAAAAACATCCTAAATGCATTAGCATCAGCATTCTCAGTGAAATATGGAAATAAAATGAAAATAAGCTGTAGGAAGGCAATGCACCATGTCTGTTAAACACACAGTTAAATACTACACTATGTGGGGTCTCGCCAGAATTTAAATAAGTTAGTGGGAAGCATGCAGCAAACACAAAGTTGTTGTGTTGTCTTTATACACTAATTATTAGTAGATATAAAAAGAATAAGGCACACAGCTGAGCTGGAGTGAGAATAATAGTCCGCCTCTATTGTGACTCCGATAATCCATTATGTAGCTGGCAAATTGACTGCTAGTGTTGTTAACTGTCTATATTAATTTCTTCTGTGTGTGGTTTACCTCCTCATATTTAAGTGTGTTGTGAAAATAAGACAAAATCCACAGTGAAGGATTGCCGCTTTAGTACAATGCTTATACAGTATACTAAGTATAGCTTGTTTTCAAAGAACATGCTATTTACTGCTTTCTTAATTATTTTGAGTGATCACCTTTGCGCCATGTCGGGAATTTCTTGTGTATAACCTGCAGAATTAGTTTGCCACCCAAATACACTGTGTTTAATGACTGTTCTTTTATTTGCTATGGCAGAATAAGGTGACCCACAGTTGGGTTATTTCCTTTACTTCAAAGGAAATTCCACTGGCTCACATGAATTTTGTGGAGATTTAACCTAACCCTAACTACTACTCTTATATCTCAAAACTGCCACGGCAACCCTAAAATTGAAATACAATATGAGAAAAAGAGTCCCCACAATGACTATGTAAACATTTTGATATTCTCAGCTCATGAGTAATAGAAGTATATACAGAGTCATACAAAAAGCTGCACAATGTTGTCAGACATATTAGTGTGTAGCTGTAGGGGTGTTGAAATTGAAAAATCAAAATTACGTAATTTGTGGCAAACAGACTTTATTATACTAATGCAATCAATTATTAAAATAAACAAATGTCTTTTA
This sequence comes from Etroplus canarensis, assembly GCA_015106775.1. NCBI lineage: Eukaryota > Metazoa > Chordata > Actinopteri > Cichliformes > Cichlidae > Etroplus > Etroplus canarensis. Next base: position 16,371 of record VUQH01089965.1, on the reverse strand, counting down.
AGAAAAACATGAAGTTGTCAGTGTATTATTATAACAGTGATCATCCTCTGTTGTGTTCCTACTAACCTTATGATCATTTTCATCATCATAAAAAGTTGCCACAAGAAATTCTGAAGTGTGAATCATTTTGGCTTGCACACCATTTTTAAAACCCATATCCAGTAAGCATACAGAGGAAAACTGTTAATTACTGTACTGACAAACTCTTTCTCTCTTACTCGAAATGCCTCTTTGTGGATTTCCTGTGTGAGGAACACAGACTAGTCAGTTTCTCAAAGAACCCGGACTTTTTCTTGAGGTCTTCTTATGAAGGCTTTTGTTACTGCAATACAGGATGTAGATCTTTGGCATCTTCATGTACAACTTACTTGAAACCTCAATGAAAGTACCTTGTGGCCTCCTGGAACATGAATGAACAACAAATTTCTTTTAACAAAAATACTTGAGTAACTGTTGTTTGAGATTACATAAGAGTTCTGTAAGCCCATTGCTTGTTAAGCAAAAAGAGAGTGAGAAAAAGTGTTTACTTGGTTAGTCATTACATTACTCCTGAGTGATTGTGGCTTTAGAATGTGATTGCGCTGAATGATCTGCAAATTAATGTCAGTCTTAACAAGTTTCACATATGGTCTTGAATATGTGAAGCACAACTGCTGATTTTAAGACAGCACTCAAGGAAATTTAAATGGAAGAGGTTTTTTCTAATGCAGTATGCATAATATGTTCTAGTGTACAGTGAAACTAGAATATCCTTAAATGTCTTTAGATGTTATTTACTGTATACAGAGATGTATTAATTTCTATCTGTGGTTTAAAACTGTCTGATATTAAAATGATACAGTACATGTAGTTGGACTTAAGGAAGCATGGGTTTTTCATTGCTCTTGCTGAGACAGAATAATCCAAATGACGGAATTGTGTTTGTGCCAATAGCTGGATATATAATGCAAATGTGACGCAAAAGAGGGAGACCTAAAAACTAGGTTGGAAAAAGAAAGGACAGCTACTCCGCTTCTGGAATTGTGGCTATACAGTAGCTGCCAAAACTAAGACAAACCCAGTAATTCACCCAAATTTTAGTCTGTTAATTAATGGTATCTGTAACAGATAACTGTAACATCCATAAGCAATCTAAAAGACATAGACTCACAAATGCACACATTAAAAAACAAACAAATAAGAAAAGCTGAGAAGCAGTAATTAATTCTGTTCTACTTTTTTTGCAGAATTTTTTTCATGCAAATATCTTTTTGGATAGTACATTATATTTGATGAGGGAAAACACTAAGAAACATGCAACAAGCTGTAACTGGACTTTAACAGTTTAAAGAGAAATTGATATATTTCATTTAAATGCACCATCTTGGATCATTTCGATCTTAGAGCTCAGGTTGCAGTATACTCAAACTTGGGCTAATTTATCATATCATATCATATCATATCATATCATTGTGACAAAGTGGGTGAGCACTCTGATCATTTCTGTTCTCACCACTTGTCTCATCTATGTTTCTGACACTATATTATTTTGAACATATGTTTATTTGCTATAATTTGTCAATTGCTAAATAACATTGTTTCACTTACTATCAGGGGTTTGTTTGTGTTAAAATATTATAGTTTACATCTAAGCATGGAGCAGATTAAAACAAACACATAAGTTAGTCTTAGTTCCTTTTGTTATGTTACAGGTTTAAATATCTATTGTTTATACTTACCATTAATTGTTTGTTTTCCCAAGTCTCCACACAGGCCTAATGTTTGGGAGGGGGAGGGGGAGGGGCCCACCTGCTTTTTGTAGTGTTGGTGATGCCAAGTGTGACATCACTGGGCTGAACCAAGTGGAGGGGTTTTCTTTATATTCTTTTTTCCTTTTTTGTGTATTGAGGGGTTATAGTATATATTGAATGTATTTGTTTTAAAGTGGGAGTTGTGAGCTGCTGTGAGCTGCTGTGAGCTGCTGTGAGCATGTACCAGCAAATCTGCAATAGAATGGCTGACAAAGAAAATAATCAAGGTCTTGCAATGGCCTATTCAAAGTCCAGACCTCAACCAGATAGAAATGCTGTGGTAGGACAGAGCTGTGCATAAATGAATCCCCACAAACCTCGGTGAACTGAAGCAGTGTTGTAAAGAAACAGAGCAGTGTCAAAATTTCTCCACAATGATGAGACTGATAGTTGAAATGATTACAAGTTATGACTGCTAAAGGTGGTTACACCAGCTGTTGAATCACGAGGTGTACTTAGTTTTTAACACACACCTTCTCCATTTTTTAATGAATAATGACATTGCGTTGTGTGTTGTTTTACACCTGAGGTTAGATTTAAATCAGTGTAGAACCTTCCAAGGACTGGATGATTTTGTATTATATCCTGATTTGTAAAACCTTAGAACTGGAAGAGGGGGTACTTTCTTTTTCACATGACTGTATGATTCACATTATGACATCCCACTGATTGGCTGCAATATCTGAGATACATTATCATATTATTATTGACAGTAAGTTCAGATAAGGAATAACAAAGGACACTTCAGAGAGAGACCTATTAACAAAGAAACCTCTAACTTTAAAGGACACATATTTGTTTATGTCTGGGTGTGTGTATATTTTTTGAATGGGGGAGGAGGAGCTGTCAGTGGCTTGTCTCATCGGCTGGCAGCCCCTCCATCTATCAGGGCTTAAGTAGTTTTCCAACAGTACATTGACCTTGAGTGCCTGGTATCGATTTCCTGTGGTGTCACACTGAGAGGGGTCGTTACCACATGGCCCCTGCCGTGGGGTGTGATCAGGAACGGATTCCTGAAATCCCGATGCAATGGTGATGGATCGGCAGCCTCTGCAGACCATCAATCCTCACCTACCGTAACCAGGGTGACACTTGAACTGAATTTATCATCATACAAGCCACAGATGTGGCAAAGACAAGGATGCAGTGTTACATTGTGTAATAAACTTTCACACAGCTATAAACAAATACACACTCAGTCGCGTGTGCTATATTTGACCTTAGCTAAGAGCCATATCCCGTTTCTATCTACGGTGGACCTGTGATTAGACTGAGAATAGAATTTAGATTGCTGGTGTGACAAGATGATGTATAACTAGATAAGAGTGTGTCCAGATATAGTTGTTAGCTATGTATAAAAGGCGTCTGCACAGTAGTAAAGATATCCTCTCTGTCTGTGTGACATTGTGAAGAGGAGAAACAAAGTGAGATCAAACATCGTGAACATTTAAAGATAAAAAAACAAAAACCCAAAACTATATGACTTTAGATGACTTGTCTTTTCTCTAATCTGATTATTTGTCATCATTGGCTGTTATAAGCAAATCCACGCATACACCAGTGGAAACAATATACAGTATGAGTTAAACAGAAACTCATACTGTGCTGTGTTAAAAAAATAAATACTGTTCTCAAACTTCTGCCTCTCTCTTTCCATTTTCTCTCCTGTTTATCATATTTATAGCACATATTTCTTTTCTCCCTCATCTTCTTTCTGTGCAACAGGCACGGCTAGTACTTTCTTTGTCTTAGAGGGAGCATTATGTGGTGCCCTCCAGACCACAGCTCAAAGGCAATGACTACAGGCCCCATGTGGAGGACAGCAGCGTACTAGCTATACCCACCAGAGCACTCCCTCAGTACAATACTCCTTTTCACTGAGTTCTTGGATAGGAGCTACACAAACTATGAGATTGAGGCAGAGGTTTTAAGAGTATATACACACACACACACACACACACACACACACACACACACACACACACACACGTTCAAGTTCTTATGTACCTATTTCATTAACTCTGACAGCAAAAGAGATTAATGCAGTGCATCACTAATAGTAAAAAGCAGGACCTAGAGGCCCAAAACGTCTCCATATGCAGATGTCTTACTCCCAGCATCCTCACAGTAAGACGTGGATTAAGTTTCATCAAAGGAAAAAGACTGTAATCAATCGATTTCTTTTTTCTCAATCTTAAAGTAAAACTTCAAATTGCTCTTACTTTCTTTTTTCAATTAAAGTTGCTACAATATATGTTATTATTTAAATCATTTGGCTTCTGTTGTCCTCCGTGTATTTTAATACAACATTTCAGTATTTTATAACATGATAAAAACAGCAATTATCAAATTGTCAGAGTAATCCTTTTGTGAAGTCACCTGATAAACTGATCCCTCAGTACAATTGTTGATTAAATTAAACATACAGTAGCATCTTACTGTGATTGTTGTACAAACCACTAGCTTTTTATATGCTAATGCCAAGCTTTCTTTTCATTGTTCTTTTATCCTCTCTGTTTGACAGTGGACTGGCCCCCATCTCACCAGTTTGATTGAGAACCAAAGCAGACAGGCCTAATCTATCCACACATAGATGGCCTAGACCATGCTCCAGAGCACCACGCTTTGATAAAGAATGGCTTTGAATGATCCCTTAAACTATTGATTGGCTTTAAGTTGGCAACAGCAAAAGAAAAAAGACAAGAGAGAAAGACAAAATCAAGACTTCTTACTACACTTTAAAGTAAGGTTTGTGTATATGAATATCTGATAGGTTCTCTTTCTTGTTACCTCTAAAACTCAGCCTCATTTGAATATAACAGTTCACTTTTATTTCCACACAACTTTGTTTAATTAATTATCAGATTCTTTTGTAATTAGGATAAATTTAACCAAGCCTTAAGTTTAGTTTGTCATATTAGATGGTGAATAATAAATATTTCTAATGCTGAAAAGTTTTTGATTTGAATTAATTTAAGGAAAACAACACTAATGGTAAATCATAGCACTTAAAAATAAACCTATAGCGGCATCAGCTTGCATAGTTTCCTTCATATTTGTGGTTTGAGCCTGGTACAGTAAATACATAAATAAAGTTATGGGGTTGGAGGGGTTGCAATGGTTCTTCCTGTTTCCACTTGTGGTGTCCTTGTCCGTGGTCTGCTTCTGGCGGTGCAGGAACAACTTCCCTCTAAAAGTTATTCACTCTGTGCACCAAATAATTCAGCCTGGGAGGTAAGATCACCCCCAACAGCAAACTTAGGACAAGACATTGCTCATTTCTTCCACTACTCCACTACATGTCATTCATTTCATTGTTTTTGATGGAGAGGAGTTGAGGGATCACAGCTTTCCAAGTTGTTAAAACTAGGAAAGTACAGTAGGCTCAAATGGATTTTGTTTTAAAAAGGCAGCATGCTAGCAGCAACACAGGCAATTTTAAGTATTCTCTGATCTTTTGTCCATAAGTCTGCCCTTCCTACCACTGTGCTCTTTTCCTCTGCCTCTCTCTCCCAACACTGACAACAGTGTAATTTGAACTGCTTCTCCCAGAGGCCTAATCGTTTACTTCCTGCTTGCAGAATATACAGGTATTGATTAGATATCAGAACCTAATTGGGGTGCAATCTCTCTCACCCTCAGATGTTCGAATCTATGATGGAAATGGCAGAAAGTATGTAAGCTAATAATACTTGTAAATACTTCTGGCAACTTGCCCTGCTGCCACCAAACTACAATGCCTATTATTCATTCTTCTATTTTTTTTTCAGAAGATTTTAAACCTAAACATTTAAGACCAAAACAACAAAAAGTGAGCTATACTTGTATATGCTCACTATATGCTATAGCCTCCAGTTTTACTCTGTACATTGCATGTGAAAGGACTGACCTACATGTCCTGAAGAACTAGGAAGCCTGCACATCTTTCAGCTCAGCTTGGCCTCTTCAGAACACTGTGGGCTGCTCTGGCCACATGGTGCAGAGCATGGCTGGAATGGGAATAGACAGTTAATGGGCACTTAGAGGACAGTGAAAACATTTTCCTCTTGAGATGCAGTGGTTTGGAGATTTCTCAGTGGGACACAGCCCAGCCAGTGTCCTGCCACTCACTGCTTCTGTGTCTATGTCTATTTTTCAGCTCACTCACCCAGTTTGTCTTCATTTTGTTGTGATTACCAATGTCATGTTCTTCTTATTCCTGCCAAATGTTAGCCTTACCCTTTATTCATGGTATAATACTGTTTAAATGCTGGCATGCCTGGATGGTGAGTTGTAACTATGCTGTTTCCTTATACCTATCTGTACCCATATTGACTCTATTTTTCCTTCATTCATCCCATGGAACTCTACTGGACAGGTTTGGCAGACACCAAAACTAGTCTGCTTTTGGTATGTCTATGAGGGTCTGAGTTTACAGTGGAGCCTTTTGCTCAGTGCCCAGCAGCAGTGTCTGGTGATGGGTACTGGCTGGGCCCCAAGCCTCACGTCCAGTCCAGACCAGACATATGAGAATGCCTTTGAGTCTGGTGTCACCTCAGGATATGCTGGAGTCAGCCGCACATTTTCCAAACGTTTTGCTCTGCTTTTTACTACAGTGCTATATCTCTGTCTTGTTTCCATCTAACCCACACCTCATATAAGTTTGGGCCTCAACCTCTGTATACAGTAGAATTTATGTTTTGCCGCTTTTACTTTCATTCTTTTTCTTGATTGAACACACACACGTATATATATATATACATATATACAGAGAGAGAGAGAGAGAGAGAGAGAGAGAGGAAAATGTAAATTTTAGGTCACCTATTTTCACACCCTCACATACTTCAGTCTTTTTATTACAAAAACAGCTAGAAATATGTGTTCTAAGAAATATTGTAATATATTTGAATTGCAAACATTAAAGAACATACACAGGCAATAGATAGCTAATGACTGCTGACACATCGGCGTTGTACTCTGTTTTCTGCCACAGTACAGAATATGCCAGAGAGGATTGTTGAAGTGTAGGTGCTTATTCTCAGAGAGTGAAGGATATGTTCGCCTGTGGGAGGGATGAAATCTGCAATGGGAGGCAGAAGTGTCCAAATGTGACCCCCTCAGCAGAACCATCCAGCTCTAAAGGCTATCTAATTGACTGGCCGTTGCTCTCCTGCCTCTGTCCATCCTCCCCCAGTCCCTGTGGATAGCCATCAGATGGATTGTGTGAACTTGCCCCTAATCAAGACCCATTCACCACTAATGAGAGGACGGTTAATGACCAAATAATGTGTGTATGCATTAGGTCAGTGTGTCAGTAAGGCAAGGGAATAAAGCTTTATACAAGCAAAAAGCCTTAAATACAAAAACATACTTTAACCAACTATTAACCAACTAGTAGAATTTAGCTATTGAAAAGTACTGTTGATTATCTCACAACTGTGCTTTAAAAAATACACATTTGGGGAGAACACCATGGTTAGTATGAGCTTTATTTTATTTTTTAAGCAGTTAGAAAATTGAAAAACATAATTCTGCACTGAAACTGGACTATAAAAGGCAATGAGATAGAAGACTCGACAAGAATACCAGCATTGCTCCGTTTTCCCCTGGACTTAATGAACTGTATAAAAGACCACACATCAGAAAAACTCTCTAGCAAAGACAGAAGCAGTTTGAGAACTCATCAACTATTGTTTCATGACTTAGCCTTGGGGACACAGACAATTTTCATGTCCGCTGGTGTAGCCAGTGGAGTCCAAAATTTTCTGTTCACTCACCAGCTATTGTTCACAAATTTAGATGCATTTAGATACAAAATTGTTGGTGCATAGAAAAATAGGGAAAGCACTTTGTCCATGTGTTAGTTTGTGCGATGTTTTCACCAGTTGTTTTAATATAGTGTCTATGCTACCAATGCTAATTTTAGATAAGATATCCACAGAAGTTGAAAGACTCCGACTGAGTTTCTCTCACGTTTAGCAAACAAGAGGCTTTCTATTTGTCTCAGTTTTAGTTAATCAACAGTCTATTTCAGAAGCATTCTCACGCCTGGAAATGTTGCATTTGGTTTAAGCCAGCATGCTGCCTGGATATAGCACACATGAGGCATCACACTACACATGCCAAAAAAAAAAAAAAAGCAATTAGCAAATACGGTTGACAGTATCACAAATCTAATGGTTATAGCAAAACTTTCATACATCTACCACCACACTGACCATACTGGTATTGGCTAAACACATAAATGTTCCCTAAAATTGTTTTCTGGTTCTAATATAACTCTGATCTTGGTCCCCCTCTTTATGACTCATACAATAGGTCATCGCCAGATGATATTTGTAAATCTGTTTAAAAATGGAAACATGGTAGTACTTGGAAGCAAGAAGTGGAAGTCGGTCTTTGAGTAGAGCGTTAATAGACCTTTAAAGAATCTCTTTCGCCCATTCTTTGGTGTGCAGGGTGTCCCCATGAGAGTTTACAACTGGACTCCCATTTAAAAGATCCTGGATGACCATTTTCCACCGCTTTCAAAGCAGAGGATAGTGTGGTAAATGAGCTCTTTTCTAGCTGATTGTGTGTCATCTTTGGAGCAGATTAGCTAGCAGGCAGCAGAGTCTCTGGTGGAGCAACATGCCCCCTTCTGCCACAAGAGAAACAACTCTGAGGAGTCATTCATCACTGCTTTTGTGAAGCACTTTCTTAAGGGAATGAGCAGCTAATGACTGCTTTGCTAGAGCTGGAGATGGACCTCTGGGGTACATCAGTTTTTGTGGAGATTTGAGAACTGGATCTGATTGTGATTGTTTGATTGTAGCTGGCTAAATGTAAAGCATTTTGACCACTGCATCTAAACAGATATGAGCTGCAAGAGTAAGTGACTGTTGCTTTCTCTTTCAGTAGCACATTATAGGGTTAAGTAGAGTGCTGTTCAGGCTGGATTGTATTCTCTTCCTCCACGCTGTGCGGGGCCAGGGAGGGGGAAGGGAAACAAGAGATTTATGTCCTTCTGTGACACATGCTGCTCTAGGTCTCATGTTAGTGGAAAATTAGATGTTTAAGAGTCTGGCAGAGAAATACAGCTCTCTTTAAATTCTCTGCTTGTCACCCAGTGTAACAGCATTATAACTACAGTCCAGCATGATAATGCTGTTAATGACAGTAATATGTCATCTTTTCTGTAGACTTTCCTGGTTCTTTTACTTTGTGTCCAAGTGACGTTTTCAGCTTCTTAGAACATAGCTTTATGCTGCATGACTGGTTATGGAAGGCTAAAATCAGGATCTACATGAAAGACTTTAATTGGACTTGAAAAATCTAAAAAAAAGAAAGAAAACACAGTTGTGTGATTGTGAACTGATTACTATTCAGACAGCAAGTTCAGTGACAATGGAAGCCCAGTTTATCAATGTGTTTGCCCACTCTGTCTGTACACTGAAATGTCTGTCAGTGAAATGGGCTCATAATGCTTTACCTAAGGTCTGTGGGAAAATGACTTGGGTCATAATTTTGTAATCTTTTCCAAACAAGGAGTCACAATTCCATACTTTCCACCCATAACAGTTAGTCTTTGTCCATCCAATCTGACATTCCCATAATGCCCACGTGTTTCAGATGCCTCCCTCTTCCTTGTTTCTTCAATTATGTGTCTGTTTACTTTCTAAAGGGCTTTCTCTGCCCTCTGTTCTCAGCCTTGCTGCCCACTGTTCTGTAGGAGAGGAATGGAGACTGTAGTGGCTACTGGACTTCTCAAAGACATTGGGGCATATATCTATATATATATCTACATCTATATATCTATCCTTATTGAGGCCCCAGACTCAACAGCTGTGAACATAACGTCTGATTTCTGATTTATATATATATATATATATATATATATATATATATATAAAGGAGCAGCCGAAAGGTACAAGGTTCTTCAGACTTCCAGCACATTTGGTTGGAATTGAAAGTGTGGACGCTACAGAAAAGTGCCCTATATTTTCTTAAATTGGAATAAGTTTATATCAGTATAAAAAAAGTCAATATCTGTTCTACTTTTTTAGCATACAATGCTAAAATTGCTAGGGCTGAAGTAACATGGCTACTTAATGTCTTGGTGTGTTGTTTAAATGATTTCATGTACAAACAGAGTAAATCATGGGTCATAGGTTTTAAGAGCTGCCATTTGGATTGAGATGGTGTCTGTTTTTTTTTTCTTTTCCCATATATTTAAATGCTACTATTGCATATCATTAACTTTTATCTCTACCATAGTTTGGGTTTTGTCCTTGCCTCTCTTGTTTAACAGATTGAGGCAGATTACTGCCAGAAATCTCTTCCTGGTAAAAGGGAGTTCTTCCTTCTCATTAAAACTGAGTGCTTGCTCATAGGGAATCATTAGACTTTTGGAGTTTTCTTTCAAATATTGTAGGATCTTTACCTATAAAGTGTCGTGAGCTGATTTTTACTGTCGGTGCTATGTGAATAAAATTGAAATTGCTTAAATAATGAGAAACGGTGTCACCACACAAGTGAAGGAAATGATGAGGCTGAAAAAAACAAGAGCTGTCAAAGGAAGTTGGGTTGAAAACAAAAAATAACGACACATGATGCAAACTCCAGTGTTGTTCATCAAAAGGAAAAGATTGGATTTGGAGTTCTGAAAGTAAACTGCAAACCTAATAAGCTATTTTCCCATTCTTGAAATTCTCAAATTACTCTGTTTATGAATCTCCTCTCCAACATATGAGTGGACAGCATGGACACCTATAGTAATAAAATAATGATGTAGTGTGGAATAAGAGTAGATTTAGTCTTTCAATCACAAATGTTTTCTAAATGCCTCTGTTAATACATGTGGGAAATGGGCTAAAATGTCAACTAAAACAACAAAGTTAATGTAGTGACTAAATCTTTTCCTGTGCTCACCAAATGATGGCAAAGTGTCTCTGTACTATACAAGAAGATTTTTTTGTGGCTGCATATACTGTAAATGCATTTACTAAGAAGACCATAGATTCACTTCAGAGGTGTGCAGTGACTGTAGTAGAGGAATCCGTAACCTTATACGGAAATGTATGCTGACATCAGCTTGATACAAAGATATAACAATAGGTTCCCTTTAAACTTGTCCCCTTTTGAGTCATCATCTTTTGAGTGGAAAGTTAACAGTAAAGGTTTCAGAGAGGAATCACCAGGGATGATATCAAGTGACACAATCATTGACTGAAAAGGGATTTCCATAAAATATCAAAAAGAAAAGTTAAGTTTAATTTCTTCTGTAAATGCCCAATTATGTTTGTACTTTTACAGTTTGGGCACTATGTGATGAAAGAGCGACACAATATCAACAAAAGTATTGGGCCACACCTCTTAATCATTGATTCAGGTTTTTCACTCAGTCCCATTGCCACAGGTGTTTCAAAGCAAGCACCAGGCCATGCAGTCTGCCTTTACAAACTTTAGTGAAAGAATGGGTTCATTTAAAGACCTCACTTGATTTAAACAGGGTACTGTAATAGGATGACACCAGTGATTTTTTTTAAATGTCTTTCCTCTTAGATATTTCACAATCAACTGTAAGTGATATCATTGCAAAGTGGAACCATAGCGGCACAGTCCATAAGTGGCAGACTACGTAAAGTTACAGAGGGAGGTCACCAAGTGTTGAAGCATAAAGTGCATTAAAATCCCCAATGTTCTGTTGACTCAATAACTGCAGAATTTCAAACCTCATCTGGCACCAGTGCAAAAACTGTGAGCTGGGAGCTTCAAGGCATGGGTTTCCATGGTGGAGCAGCTGCATGCAAGCCTTATATCACCAAGCACAATGCCAAGCATTGGATGGAGTGGTGTAAGGCACACTGCCACTGAACTTTAGAGAAGTGGAAATGTGTTCTGCACAGAATTACATTTATATATCTGGCCATCTGATGGACAAGTCTGGGTTTGGTGAATGCCAGGAGAACAATATCTGCCTGACTGCATTGCACCAAGTGTAAGGTTTGATGGAGGATGGATAATCTATGGGTTTTTTTCTGGGGTTGGCCTTGGTCCCTTAGTTCCAGTGAAGGGATAGCCTGATGTTTTAGCTTACTAAGATATTTTGTAAAATTGTGGGAATAGAATGGGGAAGGCCCTTTCATGTTACAGAACGACTGTGCCCTTGAGCACAAACCAAGAGCCATAAATGCATGTTTGGTTGAGTTTACTGTGGAAGAACTTGACTGGCTCACACAGAGTCCTGACTTCAACCCCATCAAACATCTTTGGGATTAACTAGACCAGAAATTATGAGGTAGGCCCACTTGACCATCAACAACAACGACTTACGACTTGTTCTTCTAGATTAATTATTTCAAAACTTTAAGTTTTTAAAATATTTATTTAAATTGTTTTTGTCTAATACATATGCTATGCCCAAGTTCAAATCTTTGCATTTATGTGGTACATTAGTAGGGATTTAACCCTAATATGGCTGAAAGTTCTTTATAGAGTCTTTAAAACTGTAAATCTGTGCTTTTGTTGTTAATGAAAATGCAGACCCGAACAAAGTATAGCTAACTGCTAAACCGTGAAAGACATGTTATTTCATTATCTCAACAGTAATGGTCCCAGTACCATCATCAAAGTTGTAATACTGCATGGAGATGTTATCACTGCTGGACATCCCTGTTAAACACTCCAAACTCATCTCACCCTCGTCAACCAAACAATCCCTAAAGCAACAATGGGCTGTATAAACCATAACAGCTTGTCTTCCTCTTGAGCACAAAACCTGTGACCACTGCTTCCTGGGTCCGAGATTGCAACAGGATTTCAGCCAGGAAAGGATAAGTATTCCCTTAAATAATCCTACTTCTATAGCTGTTGTGAGAAAAGCTTGGCAAAAGAAAACCATTGGCTTGTTATCAAAAGAACTGAAGTAGAGGAGTAGCTGGAATTACATCATGATTAGCTATTAGTTTAGACTAATAATTTTCATTTTTTTAATAGTATGTGTATATCTGTGCAATTATCAGCACTTTTTTGGTTTTTTGACCAGTAAAGAGGAACATAGTGGAAAAAAATCTTCATATGCCATTTAATAAGTGATTTGCAAAAGGCTATAGCCTAGAGATTATGCTGTTTGTATACCACACAAGTCCATGCTATTTAATCTCATCAAACATAACAACCCATATCATGTCTTCTCTGCCTGGCACTCCTTAGAGATGCATACTGCCTCATTTATCTGGTCTGGACTAGGTCCAAAATCTTCAAGCAAAACCTAAATTTGTGTAACAAGATCTGGACCTTGAGATGCATGCCTGCCACAGCAAATTGGTCTCATGTTGAGAGAGAAAAAAGGTGTGTGTGTGTTTGGGGGGGGCTGCAAAGCTAGTGAAGATGTAAGCTAGCAGAGGGAGGTAATCTTAGATCCTCCATGGCCTGGAGGAGCATGCCCCCTGATGCTAAACATTTGGCACTGGACCAAATCATGAGGACAAACACCATGTCTTCCTCAGTTAAACACCGTTCTCTCTGTGTTGCTATGTGTAGGCAGAACACAGTGCTACAATGCTTATAAACAGTATTCACCCCCTTTGTATGTTTCATCCTTTTATTGCTTTAATAAATGAAATCACAGTCAATATAATTTGGCTTTTTAGATAAGAATTCGCAAACAACAAACAAACAAAAAAGCTTCTGTCATGTCAAAGTGAAAACAGAGTTTTACAAATCAAACTTATGCTTGAAGTCAAAAAGAAATCTTCTCCCAAGCTATAGTTCTCTTACAGACTGAATCAGATTATCGACCAGGATTTGGCGATATTTTTCTGTATTCATGTTCTCCTCTGTTTTTATAAGCCTTCCAGATCCTGTTGCTAAGAAGCATCCCCAAAGCATGATGCTCCCACCACCTTGCTTCACAGTGGAAATGGTGTGTTTGTAGTGATGTGTAGTGTTTGGTGTTTGCCAAACATAGTGTCTAGTTTGATGGCCAAAAAGCTCAGTTTTTGTCTCACCAGAACAAAGAACCTTCTTCCAACTGAGCTTGGAGACTCCCGCATGCCTTGAATGAATTTCAGGTGAGATTTCATTTGAACTGTTTTCAACAGTGGCTTTCTCTTTGCAACTCTCCCATGTACAGTAGCTTCAACTGGTGAAGATCCCCGGTAACAGTTGTTGCATGTGCAGTCTCTCCCATCTGAGCCACCGAAGTTTTTAACTCCGTCAGAGTTGTCGTATGTGTCTTGATGGCTTCTCTTACCAGTCTTCTTCTTACCCAGTCACTCAGTTTGTGAGGACATCCTCACAAAAATAGACAGATTTTTATACAAGTGCCATACTCTTATTCTTAATAATGGATTGAGAGCAGTTTCCCCCTGGGATTAATAAAGTATTCAATGCTATTCAATTCAGTTCAATTATATTTATATAGCGCCAATTCACAACAAAATTCGCCTCAAGGCGTATTCTGATTCTGATTTCACTGGGATGTCCAGTTATTTGGGATTCTTTTTGTAGCCATCTTCTGACTTATACTTTTCAGTGATCATTTCTCTGAGTTGCTTGAAGTGTTCTTTTGTCCTCATGTTGCAGTTGGGGCAGGAATACTGATGAACCAGAGACTGGACCTCCCAGACACAGATATTTTTATATTACAATCACTTGGCTCACATCAACTTCACTAATTGTTATACTGCTGGAATTAGGTCAGTCCCTTTTAACGTGGGTGAGTATTTATGCAAACAGTGATTTTACTTTATATAGTTTTAATTAAATTACATTAGTGTGTAGTTTGGGGGGGTACTTTTTATAGGCATTGTATTTTGTGTGGATCTTCTATAATGCACACCAGGTGGTTACTCAAGTTTGTCTATGATTTTTTTTTAATTGTGTTCATCAGTGTTACTGTTCTGGGTTTTGGATTCTGCAATACAAAATGAACATTCTAGGCTTTTTTTCCCCCCAAATTAATGTGCTGTCATTCAGTGAAGTTTCAAACTGACTGTATGAAAACCAAACATCCTCTCACAGTAAACTTTTCTGTGCAATATGCCTTTAGTTCCTTTTTTTGAGTGTTTTTTCTGTATCTGCTTGACAGCAGGTGTATAGGTGTGAAATGAATGTGTTCTAGTGGTGTGCTGCATGGCTGGTTGCAAATTTAAGACAGATCCTTTTAAATCTGAACTTTCTCTTGGTTTAAGTCCAATTCACATCCAAGGCCCCTTGTGTATGGTTTTCATTTCCCTGACCATGTTTTTCTTGCAGTGAAGGTGCAAATTAAATCACTTGTCCACCTGCCAAAATATTTACAGCTGCTTAAAGAGCAATACACCACTCATTTTTATATCCCTCAGACTTTGTGTCTTTGTTTTTTCTTATTACAAATTTGTTTAATAATTATGAGGTGTTAATTACCACCAGCTTCCGCTCCCTTTGAAAAACACTAGTGTATATTCTGCCATGGTGTGTTGAATTGAGACTAAAAATGTCCCATAGCTTCTTTCTACAGGCAGTCTGGCCAGAAATGTTCAGTGAGGTCATTAATCAACTCAGAGATGCAGACACATTAAGACAGGCAAGCAGACATGTGCCAAATCATCCATCTGCCTGGATTATGTTCAGATGTACATTTTTTTTTAGTGAATAAAGCGCTACATTTATTTTGAAAGTAAACTTGCAACACTGTGGTTGGGGTGACTGCTAGGCATACAGGTTTGGATCCTGCTGTTTTCTCATCTATGGTTAAGTTTGCATGTACTGTACAGTAAAAGCACTTTGGTTAATGTTAGGAAAACACCGTGGTTATAGTTAAAGGTTAATAAACACAACCAAAGTCACAGTGAACTTTGATGTATTAGAAATCCCCACAATTATTAACGGACCTACGCCAATTGTGGCTAGTGGTGAAACCTTAAAAAAGTTTAATGGTTTCGCTCAAGTGGATTTCATACAGCAAGATCAGATATTTTAACAGAAGAAAAATCCATTGTCAAATGCGATGATTATTTCCTCAGTTTTTAGAAAATACAATATGTTTCTATTTCTCTTTCTTTAAAACATCTGGTTTTCAGTCATATGTGAATATGATCCATGAAGCAAAGTGGAAAACTGTGCTGTGGTCAGGTGAATAAAAAATTGAAATTATTTTTTAAAAATCATGGACAGTGTCTCATCTTGTCCAAAGAGGAGAGGGACCTTCCAGCTTGTTATCAGTGCTCAGTTCAAAAGCCTCCATCTCTGATGATATGGGGGTGCATTTGTTCCTCTCGTCCTGGAATTGTGCACATCTGGAACGGCACAATCAATGCTGAAAGGTATATAGAGGTTTTAGAGCAGCATATGCTCCCCTCCAGATAACATCTTTTTCAGGGAAGGCCTTGCGTATCAGCAAGACAATGCTAAACAGTATACTGTAGCTATTATAAACAGCATGGTCTAATAGCCACAGTGGCCCACAAGCCAGTGTACTCCTAGTGCTGGTCCCAAGCCCGGGAAAATGGTGAGGTTTGCGTCAGGAAGGGCATCCAGCGTAAAAACTTTGCCAAATCAAATATGCGGATTCATAACACGACTTCCATACTGGATTGGTCGCAGCCCGGGTTAACAATGACTGCCTCCGGTGCTGTTA
>VUQH01089963.1:689-22548 GCA_015106775.1 Etroplus canarensis | reverse complement strand
CTCAGGATGCTCTCGATGGTCCCTCTGTAGAACATAGTCAGGATGGGGGGAGGGAGATGGGCTTTCCTCAGCTTCCTCAGGAAGTAGAGGCGCTGCTGGGCTTTCCTGGTGATTGAGCTGGTGTTGAGTGACCAGGTGAGGTTCTCTGCTAAATGAACACCAAGGAATTTGGTGCTCTGGACGATCTCCACAGAGGATCCCTCGATGAACAACGGGGAGTGGTCACTCTGTGCTCTCCTGAAGTCAACAACCATCTCTTTAGTCTTGCCGACGTTCAGAGACAGGTTGTTGGCTCTGCACCAGGCTGTTAGCCGCTGCACCTCCTCTCTGTAAGCTGACTCATCGTTCTTGCTGATGAGACCCACCACAGTCGTGTCGTCAGTGAACTTGATGATGTGGTTTGAGCCGTGCATTGCTGCACAGTCATGAGTCAGCAAGGTGAACAGCAGTGGACTGAGCACACAGCCCTGGGGAGCTCCAGTGTTCAGTGTGGTGGTGCTGGAGATGCTGTTCCTGATCCGGACTGACTGAGGTCTCCCAGTCAGGAAGTCCAGGAGGGCATATGCACTAACAACATTCAGCATTACACTTTCACTTTCCAGCTTCAAAGTCATAATTCTGTATGACACTCTCTTCACCTCCAGAACACTCTTCACATACTCTACTTTCAAGATTACCCCTACTCCATTTCTCTTCCTATCTACACCATGGTAGAACAGTTTGAATCCACATCTGTTGCTCCTGACTTGGCTTCCCTTCCACAGAGAGTATATCTACCTTCCTTCTCTCCATCATATTAGCCAGCTCCCTCTTCCCTTACCACTCATAGGCCATACATTTAAAGTTCCTAATCTCACCTCCTCTCTCCTACCTTTCTTTCTCTCTTTCTGCTTCCTAACATGACTTCCCCTTCTACTCCTCGTTTGTCTTCAGCCAACACTAGTATAGTTTCCAACAGTGTTACGCCAAAAAATTATTCCCATAGCCTAGAGCTGCTTTTTTGTGGATCAAATAGTCATAATGGGTAAATAACTATTTATTATTTATTTATTAACTTTTATTTAACCAGGTAGTGTACTCTTGAGATTAAGAATCTCTTTTGCTAGAGTGTCCTGGGCTGACAATACCCTAGCATTTTTTTCAATGGCAGGAAAAACCAGAGCTTCCAGAGGAGACCTGCACAAGCACAGGGAGAACATGCAAACTCCACACAGAAGGGCCCTACCTGGGTTTGAACCCAGGACCCTCTTACTGTGAGATAACAGTGCTAACCACTGATCCCCTGTGCTGCATAACCATAATGGTAATGGGCACAGGTATGTCTTTACTAAAATTTAAACCAAATAATCACAGTTGTGGCCAAATCAAAGTCAAAGTCAAAGTGCAAAGTGCAAATATGTTTTTGCACTGTATCTTCTTCTTCTTCTTTCGGCTGCTCCCATTAGGAGTCGTCAGATCATCTACCTCCATTTCATCCTATCCCTTGCATCCTCTTCCCCTACACCGACCTTCTGCATGTCCTCCTTCACTGCGTCCATGAACATTCTCCATTGTTTTCCTCTTCTCCTCCTGCCTGGAAGCTCCATCTTCAACAGCCTTTGTTCAATACATCCACCACCCCTCCTCTGAACATGTCCAAACCATCTCAGCCTTGCCTCTCTGACTTTATCTCGAAACTTTTGAACTTGAGCTGTCCCTCTGATGTACTCATTTCAAATCCTGTCCATCTCAACATCTTCAATTCTGCCACTTCCAGCTCCACCTCCTGCCTTTTTGTCAGAGCCACCATCTCCAAACCATACGTCATAGCAGGCCTCACTACTGTCTTGTAAACCTTCCCTTTCACTCTTGCTGCTATCCCTCTGTCACAAAGCAACCCTGGCACTCGTCTCCACCCTCTCCACCCTGCCTGCACTCTCTTCTATCTGCAGTGTATACCATAATCAAGCATGACTACAGGCAGTACTAGTTTCTGATGTTTGCCTTATTTGGTATGTCTAATATCCTTGTTTATCTTGGTAAATAAACTGTAATCAATATGATTTATGAAGGGTTCATACAGAATAAACAAATTATATCTTTTGCAACTATCCTCACGACTGTGTATTATTTTATGTCCCACATTATAATCAGTCCAATTCTTTTTGCCAGTTAAAATATCTTTATAGAAGTCATAACCGTCACTTTTTTTCTTTGATGCCAAAAACTGATTGCACCTTCTACCTTGTGGTCCCGCAGATCAGTTTTTGGCACTTTATTGCTCAAACTGGCTAAACTATACAACTTTCTTAGACACGGCCTGTAAAAACCAAACCAGTCGGACATTGGCCTGAGGGCACACCTTTAAAATAATGCCTGACTCACACACTTAGCAATCCGAAAGCCTCGGCTCTGGCAGCGAAGGAAAGAACACCGGCGCAGCCGCAACTCTCTTAAGTAAGCGGCGGCGCAGTAGCGGCGCAGACTCTGACGCTCCCAGGAGTGTGTGTTATGAGAGCTGTTTTGTAAGCTATATCTCCGCGGGTTATATAAGCGTCACACTGGTAACGAAGTGAGGACGTGACAGCTTCACTTTAGGCCGATCCTAAAAGACAACCCGCTGTCTGCTTGCGAGCTTGCACCAGCGGACACACTATGTTTCCAGCGAGCAGGTACTCCTGTCAAGGTACGTCGGCTAATAGCCGGTTAGCTTACACTCTGCCAGCTTGCAGCGTTTGAACTTAGATGCTGCTGGACTTCAACAACAGTGTTGTCTACTTGCTCTAGAGCTTTACAAATAACTAAGTCCTTATTCCTAAAAGTCTTGTAGGCATTTTTTTTGCTAATGCTAAGCTTAGCATCAGCCCCAAAGATGCTCACTTATGTTAGCATCAGGCTAATATGTAGGTTAAAGGTGAATCAGAATATAGGTCACTTGAAAAGCGTCCCAAACCTGAACTGAAGACTCATTTGGAAACTTACTGACGCTTTTTGCTGTCTTGTCATTGTTTTGAAAGTTAACCAGAGAGTTATTGGTGAAATGCGGATGTTAATTCCTTATCTTAGTAGTTAAACAGTAACTCTGCAAGCGTGGAACTTAGCAGTGCAACCCCGCGGAGTTATTGCTGCGTTAACTAATTGTTTTCAGGAGTCCTTTTACTACATAATGTGACCTGCCTGAACTCGTATGCTTTAATTATTTGGTTTCAAGTGTTTTAATTTTTTTCTTTCATTCTTCAATTCAATCAGGCTGAACTGAACCAAGTTTAAGCAGCAGTTTTGTTCACGTTGCCACCAGTCAAAGCTAGTCCTGACTGGCAACTGTTTTCTGTCTTGCAGCTCACAGGTGTATTAGGGCATTGAAGACGATACAGACAGAGCATGCTGCCCCTCAGCTCTACACAACACTACACAGAAGGACATGCTCCTCCGTGTCAACACCCCGCATTACCACACACTACACCATCCACCCTCGAGATAAAGATTCAAGATGGGAAGGTAAGACATGGGCTTTAATTAAAAAGTTAGATCATATGGTCACAAGTATTTGGACTGTTTCTCTTTATCTATGTCTGACCTTCACACCACTCACCGTGGAGCTGGCGCTGATGCCGTGTTTCTGTTTGTACATGAGTATCGAGTTCAGTATATGTCCAGTGTAAAAACATATACGATTGAAAACTTTTTTCTGAAGCCAGTAAGGCATGTCTGATGGCTGACAATAATAAGAAAAATATCTTTATGCATATAGTCATGCAGACACATCTCTGTGGCCACCCTTCCCAGGCTAAAGACTTTTAACTGCTGCTGATGGAAGGACAGTCTTAGTCCATCAATAGTCCTGCTGAAGCACTGGGTATAAATGTCTTGTATGGCTTTAAAATTAAACTACATACATGCTTGTCAAATAAGAAGGATGGTAGTTCCACTGTAAACAATGTGCTGTCCTATCAGAGGTCAGTCGTAGGACCAGGTTTTGTGGAACTGCTGACTTATTAACAGTATTTGCCTTTTTGATTGCGTACTACGATGACGTTCACTCCCTTCACCTCTAGAACACTCTTTGTATTCCTTTCCTTCAAGATTACCCCTAATCAATTTCTCTTCCAGTCTGTACCTTGGTAGAACAGTTTGAAAACACCTCCAGTGTTCTTGGTATTGCTTACCTTCCATCTAGTTTCTTGCAAACACAAGATATCTACTTTCCTTCTCTCCATCATAACAGCCAGGTCTCTGCCTTTACCAGTCATAGCCCCTACATTTAAAGTCCTTACTCTCACCTCAACACTCCTACCTTTCTCCTTGGGGCCAGCACTAGGAGGACACTGGCTTGTGGCCACCCATGGTTGGGTTGAGGTTCATGTTTTTGTGCATTGTCTGGCACATTGTCATCTCATATATTTTTGCTTTTCTTACTAGAGGGATTTTTACAGTGGCCGCTGTAGTTGTGGAAGTGTTGGAGGCCAGATAGTGATCACACTGCATACATAGTGTCCAAGTCCAGCTGAATGGTGCCTAGGCCCCCCTTCTTCAAGTGGGGATGGTTAAGTCAACTGTATGCAGTAATCAAACTAGTAAAAACACTGGGCTTTGGGAGTCAATCAGGATCCAATACAGATCACCTAGTGTGAGTACAAGGTGTGATGGCATTGCCTGTCATTTATCTGTGTGCTTCCTATAGCGCACAGCTAAATATCCTATAGTTTGAATTTGTATATTTTAATTTGTCCACACGGATTTAGTGAAGGAGGACTTGCAGAGGGTTGGAGTAAAGGAAGAGGATGCAAGGGATAGCGTGAGATGGAAGCAGATGACCTGCTCTAGTGAACCCTAACAGGAACAGCCCAAAGGAAAAAGAAGAATTATTTATCCTCACTCAAAGATAGCTTGATGATGGCTTCTGTTTTCCTGGCAAGAAACAGTCGACAACGGAAATATTTACATAAGTAGTGTCCAGGAATTTCACAATCATTGCATCCCATCCCATTTTATTTTCTGTGTGCATGCTTCCCCTAATTGGTAATTGGTGATACAAACCCATAAGAACCCGGACCCATTTTTTGCTTAGGGACTTCATAAGGTTTAATAAGGAAGATTGTAGAACATTTAGCGTACTTGTTACAAGGGTGTCACCAAGCTTTCTTATGGGCTAAATTGGTCATAGGTGGTGTTTTTCAGATATCTGATCATCGTTACTGCATCATTGCAAATTTAAAGTTCAGTGAATTCAAAAAGCATGTGTGTTTCACATTTTGAGTATTTAGTGTGAATAAGTAGGAGTTTTCTTTGGGGAAAAAAATAGTTATTGGTTTGGGTGGTTTTACTCTTTCTGTTCCTGTAAATTTTAGTTAAAGGCAACACAGTCTCCGTTTCCTCCTAAAATATTTAAAAATAACTCGGAATGAATTGGCTTTCATTCAAGCCTTATTTATTTTTCTCTTATTATTTCTTCTATATTTAATGGTTTTCTCACAGGTATCGAAATGGAAAGGTTTGCTGATGAGGCAGATGTGGTCATAGTAGGTGGGGGCCCTGCTGGTCTTGCAGCAGCTATTCGTCTGAAGCAGCTAGCCAGCCAACATGAGAAGGAGCTGCGAGTGTGCCTTGTGGAAAAGGGGCCTCAGATTGGCGCACACATTTTGTCAG
Organism: Etroplus canarensis; assembly: GCA_015106775.1. Lineage (NCBI taxonomy): Eukaryota > Metazoa > Chordata > Actinopteri > Cichliformes > Cichlidae > Etroplus > Etroplus canarensis. The sequence continues at coordinate 16,923 of VUQH01089963.1, read as the reverse complement.
GGGCCTGTCTGGAGCCCAGTGCCCTTACTGAGCTCTTTCCTGATTGGAAAGAGCGAGGGGTAAGAGGCTTGTACAACATTTCATTTTTGTCAGTTTGGTATATAGATGCTATGTTGTTGCACATTGTTTAACATACTTTTACAAATTGTAACAGCAGGTCAGCAATGTAACATGGCTAAATACTGTGCATGCTGTTTAGTAGCAGTTCAGTCATCAAGATGCATACTTGCCATCTGGATATATAGGTGTAGGACTATGTACCTTCGACTGCTCCCTTATATTTTCCCAAGGGGTCACCACAGCTGATTAAGCCCCATGGGTAATTTGGCAGAGGTTTTACGCTAGATGCCCTTCTTGATGAAACCCTCCATGGTGAGGAGGGACTTGTGCCTGGAATCAAACTAGGGACCTTTCGCTTGGAAGGCAAATGTATTAATCAGTGCACAACAGGGGTGCGCCATATAGGTGTAGGACTATGTAATTAAAAAAATATATTAGAAAGAAAAATTGTAAATCAGTTTAATTATTTTAAAGCCTTGGGAAGTCAACCCATCAGTAACGCATTGTTTTCTTACCACAGGCACCACTGAACACTCCAGTGACTGAAGATGTGTTCAACATTTTAACAGAGAAACACAGAATCCCTGTCCCCATGCTGCCGGGTAAAGACTGGCTTATTCATCTTGAACAAAAGTACTATAATGCTGCCTAATGGCATGGCACAAAACAGTTCTAGCAAAGTTTAGGTTGTTTTATTTAAATTTATACAGTTTAATGCAGAGATGGGAATTGCAGGAAATGGCAAATTCTGTAAATTTTTAAAATCTGTTTTCACCACGGATATCCATATAGTCAAAAACAGGCTGAATTATTAACTGTATATTTTAACCAGGTATAATGATTTTTTTTTTTGTTTCAGAGTGTTTGTGTGGGTCCGTTAAAAGTCTTAAAATGTCTTACATACAAATTTACAAATAAAACACTTTTAAAAGTGTAACATTTTCTTAAATTCAGCTTGAATTCCAGAAACCAAGATGGGGCAATACACTGGTGGAAACCCTGTTGATGTTAGCCAGTCTATTTGTTAGTCTTAAGGGTAATTTTAAAAGGTCTTAAAGGTTACATTTAAAAGGTTTTTTAATACCATGGTTGTATGGGGTTTTGCACTGGGCTTGTCCAGTCCAAGGGTTGTCTCTCAAAACCTGAAGTCTAGCTTGCTGATAAAACTCGGGAGCATCTAGAACATTTGCCTTCATTGTGTGTGATTTTTCATATTGCAATAGGCTTGCCCATGAGGAATCATGGTAACTACATTGTCAGGATGGGGAACTTTGTGCGCTGGCTGGGGGAACAGGCAGAGGAGCTTGGAGTTGAGCTGTACCCTGGTTATGCTGCAGCTGAGGTGAGACCTCTTAAGAATTTCACTGATGTACTTTACAACAGCCTGCATGCAATTTAAAACCACTTCAAAAACTTTTTTTTTTGTTTGTGTTTTTTTTCTCATTTGCTTATCTTGTGAATGAGACACAGTATCTCATTTACCAGTGGTCAGATATTTACAAAGCTTGGTGAGATACTTTTTTGAGCTTTTTTCCTGTTTCTTCCTATTCTTTGTTCAGGTTCTATGATGATATTAAATTTGAAACTTACTAATGTTTATACCTCCTGTCTTGGTTTTATGATGCATGAAAGAACAATGAGAAATTGACTTCCTAAACATTAATCTGTCTTGCTGTGTCTGCAAAGCCATATATTTAACAATAACCCAAACTTGTGCTCTTTATTTCTTTGAAGTGCCAGATCATCAGTTTTCAGTTATAGCAAGGCTTAAAGGCAGTAGTATTTTACAGCCATTCAGATGTGTAGGAATCTAGCTTTGATCCATTGTCAGTGGATTACACTGGCTGTTAAAAGGTTTGACAAGTTTTTGTTTTCCCTTCAGTCTAATTAAACTTGTTGGGGTTAGTCCTCTCTTAACTTGTTCACTTGTATCTGTGTTGCTTAAAGGTTTTATTTCATGAAGATGGAAGTGTGAAAGGAATTGCCACCAATGATGTAGGCATTGCCAAGGATGGCTCACCAAAGGTAATGTTCTGTGAAAGTTAATTTCATAATACTGGTCCATCGTTGTCCCTGGTGTCTCAGCTTAATGAGTATTAAAGCCATTAGGCCAGTTTTTGTAATATACACATGAATAGTTTTGATACATCAAGACTTTTAGTAAGAGTGTATAAAAGAAACAAGAGCATGAAATATAAACCAACTGTATTTATTTATCCATACTTGAAAAATGAGTTTATGGGTTGCTTCAAAGAAGCACACAGCAATACAGTGTATTATACAGTGTGTTATTGCATATCACTAATTTCATTGAGGAAATCTTTTTATTTGGCTCTGAGAGTATAGGGTTTGATGTTTTTGAAGGGCTTTTTTCTCCATTTTACATCATTAGTGACTGCATGAAAAGCAATTCAGTGTTTGTTACCTTGACAACCTAAGTATTTTTTGTAATATATTCATTTACTTGTGTTTCATCAAATTCATCTATGAATTCTGTTCCTCTGTTGCATCAGGACATTTTTGAGAGGGGAATGGAGCTCCATGCTAAGGTCACATTGTTTGGTGAGGGCTGTCACGGCCACTTGGCCAAGCAGCTTTACAAGCAATTCAACCTTCGTGAGAACTGTGAACCCCAGACCTATGCAATTGGCCTGAAGGAGGTAAATAGCATGCTGCCTATATAAGTTTACCATTCAGGGACTTGGTGAATTTGTTTCAAAAATTTATATGTACATATAGTCCCTCTGAGTCAGTCTGTCTTCAGACCTCTCTAAATGCTCACTTTCAAACAGTTTTTATCTCATTGTGCCAAAGGTCAGATACGCTAATGCCACAAAAATTGTTACTATATCTGGGAGCAGATAAGAAGATCAAGATATTGCCTTAATGTGTCAGCATGCTATATACAAAAAAGGTGAGGCAAATAAAAATAGTCCAGATGTCATAGTGAGGAGTTGTAAAGTTTGATGGTGACGGGTAGGAGTGATTTCCTGCGGTGTTCTGTATTGCATTGTGGCTGAATAAGTCTGCTTCTGAACGTGCTCCTATGCCTGTCTAGCACGTCATGGAGAGGGTGTGATGGATTATATAGTATTGTCCTTAACTTGGACAGTATGCTCCTCTCTGACACCACTGTTCAGCTCCACACCCACAATGTTACTGGCCTCACGCATCAGTTTGAGTCTGTTTGTGTCCACTATTTAGTCTGCTGCGCCAGGATACTACAGGATAGAGAATGGCACTGGCTACCACAGACTCATAAAATATCCTCAACATCATTAGCAAATATTGAAGGACCTGAGTTGTCTCAGAAAATTGAGATGGCTCTGGACCTTCTTTTAGATGGGTTCTGTGTGTTTAATGAAGTTCAGCTTGTTGTCAGTGTGAACACCTAGATATTTGTAGTCCTCCACAATCTCCACACAGATCCCATGGATGGAAACGGATGAATATAAAAATTGTCCTCTTTAATTTTTGCTTAACCTCAGGTGGTTAGTGTGGACATAAACACATAAATATATATAGATTTTAGATTCCAAATTTTTAAAAAAAGAAGTCTTGGAGAAAAATTTAAGTGTGTGGACAGATTAATTATTAACAAATTTAGTCATTACAGTTCTCTAGTTTCATAAATGAAACAAAACTTGGTATTGTTGTAATAAAAATACACAATTAAAGTACTAAATAATTATAAATGATACACAGCAGAGTAGTCATGGTAAACATTTTAATTCTTTAGATTTATTGCTAGTGTTTGTAGTGTAGTGGTTTACACACTTGCCTTGCAAGGGAAAGATCCCTGGTTCAACTTGAGGTGGAGGCACGAGCCCTTCACACAATGGGAGGGCTGCATCAGGAAGCGAATCCAGCATAAAATCTATGCTAAATTACCAATGTGCATTCATCTGCTGTGGCAGCCCCTTGGGGAAATGCAGGAGAGTAGCTGAATATGTGCTAATGTTTATGTTGGTCATTTATGTTTGAGCTGTGTCACATTCATTAAGAGAAAATAAAAGATGTAGTACTTTAATTAATCCAGACATGATATATTGTTCTGTTACAGCAGGTAAATATTAAGTTAAACATAAAACAATTGGCTTTTATCAGGTATCTAATATAATTAAATAAGTAGGCATTATAAAGCTCAAATATGTTTTGCATCTTTATACAGATTTTTGGGAGGGTAAAGAATTGCTTAAAATAGCTCTTTTGATAGTAAAGGTTCCCAACCCTATAGTAGTATGGTCAGTGGTACGACATGCTGATACGTTCACACATTTTCATGATTTTGATGGTCACGGTTACTACTGACATGTAGTCATAACACTTTCCTCCTGGCTCTGTATGATCTTATTATGGTCATCTCAGGAACACCGCTGTGGATGTGGCATAAGTTTATGAGGTACAGCCAGTCTAAAGAAAGCTGGCTTAAACGAAGAGGAGTTCAAATCATTTGGTTTAGAGAGTAGATGAACTGAGAGCGTGCACTAAGTCCCAGTATAAGATAAATGAGGATTATTTTCAACTGTGAATCATGCAAAGCTACGCTAGTAGAGTCTGGAATAAAAACATGCAGGGGGAAATTAGGACAGTAAGTCAACTTTGACATTCCTGATGAGTTTTATGTTTGTCCTGAAGTGACAGTTGCAGCAATGTAGTGAAGACAAAAAAGGGAGTAGAAAACACAGCTTGATGCTTTGTATTTTTATGTCCTCTTTTTCGGTAGCTGTGGATGATTGATGAGAAGAAGTGGAGGCCAGGCAGAGTGGAGCATTCTGTGGGTTGGCCCCTGAACCGAAACACATATGGAGGATCCTTTCTGTATCATCTAAATGAAGGAGAGCCTCTGGTGGCCTTGGGCTTCGTGGTAAGTGGCTTTATGAATGTTTTTTCAGTGTATACATGATAACTAAATGTTATTCAAGCATTAAAATAAATTTAGGATAATTATTGAGCTCCTCAAATAAATAGAGAAGCCTTGGCAGTTTCACATAATTAGTTTATATTATTCATTCTGGTGAGTATGAATAAATAAAAGCAATTTATTCTTTGCACTGATTCTTTCTAATGTTCCAAAGCAACCATGACTGTGATTAAGCTTCAAACCACCTTACATATGCCACTGCTGTTTTGCACAGATGTACTGAGAAATTTGCCACTGTTTTTTGCAAGTGCTCTCCCGCTCTGTCAGACTAGATTAGGGAGCACTGGTGAAATGCTTTCTCCACTGATCATTAATTGAATTCATTCTGCAAACGATCATCATTAACACTTGAGGCTTCTGTCATTCTTTGACCCAGTTGTGTGATGCTATTCTGAGTCGTTAAGTAAAAACTCAGAACCGCTGCCATAAATCCCAGGAAGGTTTCACATCTATGACCGAGGCCTTTCATGTGCAGTCAGTGAATTTGGCCACACATCAAGCACAGAAGAGTTTGTCTCCATGCATCTAGGCTTAAAGTTTTACTTCCCCCTCAGATCTATAACTCATCATAAGGTGACCTCAGAGGACCTTTTGAAGTCTTAGTTTGTTTTTTGCTTTGACATTCACTATGAACTTTTATACCCATTAAACATGGGTTAAAATCTAAAACTTCCAACAAAGTTCTTCGTACATCTCAAGAATGATCTAACCAATGAATAGGTATAGAAATTAGGTACATGTGTATTTTAGGGCATAAATGAGTTTGCACATATTGTGTCTTTTTGAGCTGGCATAGATTGATGGCAAAAAAAATCTTCTCAGCCTGCATTTGTGTCCTAGTATTCATTAATTAATTTATTTTACATAATTAGACTGACCAATTTTTGTCACCCTAGGTTGGTCTAGACTACACCAACCCTTACCTGAGCCCCTTCAGAGAGTTCCAGCGATGGAAACACCACCCCTTTGTAGCCCCTACACTGGAGGGAGGCCAGAGGATTGCTTATGGAGCTAGGGCCCTAAATGAGGGAGGATTTCAGGTATGTGTGTATACAGCATTATTCTATTATTAAAAAGGAAAATTATAAAGACTGATCACACTTGTCAGAGGTTAACCAAGGTATTTGCTGTGTCATTTATTACAAATGTCGCCTTCAGTACTGAAACAATCTAAATGCCAAATGAGTGTGAATGTCACAGTAGTAGCTTTCTTCTAAGGGCTGTCTTTATTCATTTATTCATTTTTTTTTTAATTTAATTAAAGCCATGGGCAAATTGAAAAATTAGGAACAAAAAAATTGAAGTTGTTACTGCATAGTAACAACAAAGACAATTCAATCTGTTAACTGAACTGCTCCAACTTCTACTGGAGCATTATTGTGAGTTTGGGTATTTATTGCATACATCAAATGCATTTGTGAGCCTGTAAAGTGGTATGAGAAAGAGAAAAATGTTTTCTTTTGTTTCTGGTGTCTTTCCAGTCAGTTTCAATGTTGTTATTAGTGAATGTAAATGGTGAATAGCCTAGTGCAGTATGAGGTAGTATCACTTGATCTGTCATATGCATTATCAGAGAGGGAGATGATGAATTCAGATATACACTCACTGACGTCAGGTACCCCCTGCTGGTACCAAATTGGACTCCTTTTTGCCTTCAGAACTACCTTGATTCTTCTTGGCATAGGTTCACAAGATGCTGGAAACATTCCCCAGAGATTTTTGTCCACATTGACCTAAAGTATTATGCGGTTGCTGCAGATTTCTTGGCTGCACATCCATGATGCAGCTCTCCCATTCCACCACATCCTAAGATGCACTATTGGATTGCAATCTGGGGACTCTGCAGGCCATTTGAGTGCAGTCAAGCTTTTTTATACAGCACGTTTAAACACAACAAATGTTGATCACTGCTGCACAACAGAAAAGAACATAAAAATAACAAGAAAATAATTTAAGAACAATAAAAATAATTTTAGGACAATAAAAAATAGTAATAAAAGGATGCTTGCTAATGAGTTAAAAATTTAAATTGTTTAAATTTTACATATAATATTAAAAGATAATATTCTGATAATCATAAAAACATTTAGGAAAAGGCAAAGTGAAATTAAAAGAAATTAGAATTTGAAAAAGCCAGTGACAAAAGGTATGTTTTCGATTGAGACATGAATTCTGATAATGAGGTAGATGAGCTAATATGAAGAGGGAGGCAATTCTAGAATTGGAAAAGTCTGGTCTGTAGTAAAAGTTAATCCTGAATTTGGAATTATTAACAGCTGCTGATCAGTGAATGTGAGAAAGCAGCATGGAACATAAGGCTGTAAAAGATAAAGTATATAATCTGGAGCAAGCCCATGCAGGCACTTGTATGTCAGCAACAATATTTTAAAATTGATCTTGAACTTCACAGGGGGACAGTGTAATGATTTAAGAATAGGGGAGATAAGCTCACGCTTCCATGTACCAGTCAGGAGTCTGGCAGCAGCATTCAGAACCAGCTACAAAGGTGACAGTGTTTTGCTCAGTCCAACATATAATGAATTGCAGTAATCCAGTCAGGATGTAATGAAAGCATGAATGACCTTCTTGAGGTCATTAATAGAGAGAAATTATTTAATCTTAGCTAAAAGTCTCACTTGAAATAGTTATAGCTGGATTTAAAAACAGATTTGATCTGTGGGACAATTTAAGAAAAGAGTCAAAATGGCACCAAGATTCTTTACCTGAGGTTTAAAGTATGATGCCAGGGACCCAAAGTATGAAGGAGTAATGGAGAGGATAGCTGTCTGATGGTGAGTTTGCTAAAATCTCAGTTTAGTTTTTATTAATGGTAAGGAAATTCTGTGAAAGCTAAGTTTTAAATCAGCTAAACACCCATTTTAGGTAATTGACTGACAAATTAGTATCAGGTTTCAGAGGGAAGGATAACTGTATCATCAGCATACAAATGGTAAGCAACCTGATTTTTTTTTTTTTTTTTTTTATAATTAATGACACAAGTAGTAGCATATACAGTGAACACAGAACTGGACACAGACTTTAATCTTGTAGTACACATCAGGTTAATAGGGTGGTACAAGATGAATAGTGGGTCATGCTGAAAGATAAAGCCCTGTTAGCCAGATATGACCTGAACCAGCTCAGGGCAGCGCCACAAATACCAGTGCATTTCTCAAAACTAGATCTCGTTATCTACTGTATCAAATCTAATAAAACAAGGGCCGCAGATTCACCAGCATCAACAATCCATAACAGGTCATTAAAACTCTTAAAAAGGTAGATTCTGTGCTATGATAAATTTTAAAACCAAACTGAGAACCTCACCAACATTGTTATGATGTAAAAAAGACTGTAGTTGCTGAAAAACTTTCTCCAAAACATTAGATAGAAACAACAGGGTAGAAATTGGGCTAAAATTGGATGGATTTGTGAGGTCAAGAGTACAGTGCACTTATTTTCATATTTAGATAGATACTTTTTTCATCCCTATAGGTGAAATTCACTTGCCCAGCTGCTCACACATACATCTGAAAAAAGCAAAAATTACAGCAGAAAATCTAGTTTAAGAAGCTAGATTGATTATTTGAGTTCTGTGATGTGGCTTGTTAACCTGCTAGAAGCAGCCATCAGAAGATACACTGGTCATAAAGAGATGGACATGATCAGCAACAGTACTTGGGTAGAGGCTGTGGAGTCTAAACAATCCTCAGTTGATACTAAGGGGAGAAAAGTGTGCCAAGAAATTTTTCCACACACCATTATAACACCAGCAATCATTAGCAGCCTGAAAAAAGACAAATATGGATCCCACTATGTTGGCAAACTTAAGACCTATCTCTAAGCTGTCCTTTTTATCCAAGTTGTAAGAAAAGGTTGTATATGAGCAGCTACAATTGTACATTGGTCAAAATTGCATTGCTGAGAAGTTTCAGTCTGGTTTTAAACCCTGTCATAGCATGGAGACTGCCCTTTTAAGAGTTTTTAATGATTTGTTCTTATCTGTTGATAGTGGAAATCATTACTCTTAGATTTAATGGCCGCATTTGATACAGTGGACCATAGCATTCTTTTGTCATGCCTTGAGCTGTGTGTGGAACTTAAAGGGACTGTGTTGGACTGGTTTCATTCCTATCTAAAGGATAGGAGTTTTGCAGTTCATATTGGTCCATGCATTTCATCTGTGTCACCTCTTTACTGTGGAGTGCCACAAGGGTCCATTTTGGGCCCTTTGTTATTTTCTTTATATCTATTCCCCCTGGGATTGATATTGAACAAACACAATGTCACATTCCATTTTTATGCAGATGATTTGCAGATTTATTTGCCACTCAAACCGAATTCCAAAGATTCACTGAAGCCTCTGTTACAGTGTCTTCAAGAAATTAAGTCATGGATGGATGTAAACTTTCTTAGCCTGAACAAAGAAAAGACTGAAATTTAAATTTTTGGGGACTCAAATGTTATGGACAACTGTGACAGTGCCGTTGGCCCTCTGGCCCCCATCTGTCACTCTTCTGCTAGAAATCTTGACGTAATTATGGACAATAAATTTAAACTTGACAAACATATCAACTTTGTTGTCAAATTAAGTTTTTGTCACTTAAAAACCCTAAGCAAAGTGAAGGACCATTTATCTGCCTGTGATTTTGAAAAAGCTATTCATGCCTTTTTTAACGTTGAGACTTGATTATTGTAATTCCTTAGTTGTTGGTCTGAACCAGTTCTCCCTTCGTCGCCTACAGGGGGTGCAAAATGAAGCTGCTAGTCTCCTAACGGGGACCAGAAAACGACAGCACATCACCTCTGTATTAGCTGCTCTGCACTGGCTCCCAGTCCAGTATCGGGTTCATTTTAAGATTCTCATGATTGTTTTTAAGTGTCTTAATGGCACTGCTCCCCTGTACTTGTGTGAGCTGCTTCGGCCTCACACATCTTCCAGAACTTTAAGGTCTGCTGACCTACTGCTGCTGGAGGTACCTTGCTCCAGGCTTGTGAGCAGAGGGGACAGGGCTTTCTCAGTTGCAGCTCCCAAACTGTGGAACAGCCTGCCTCTCCACATCAGAGCCGCTCAATCTCTTGAACATTTTAAAATCATGTTAATGACTCAGTTTTACTTACTGGCTTTTATCACTGAATGAGCAGAAACCATGGCCTCTATCTGAGTTTTGAGTGCACTTTTGTTTGTTATTTGCTGTATTGTTAGGCTTGTGAAGCACTTTGGTCATCCATGGATGTTTTTCAATGTGCTATATAAATACATTGATTGAATGGATCCATACTTTCACGTTGTTTGTCACATTCTAACCCTGCTGTCTGAATGACACAGCAGAAATCAAGATTCATCAGACCAGGCAATGCTTTTCCAAACTTCTGTTGTCCAATTTTAGCATGCCTGTGCAAACTGCAGCTTCAATTTCCTGGTCTTAGCCAACACGAGGGGCACCTGCTTCAAAGTTCAACATACTGGGCATTCAGAGATGCTCTTCTGCTTACCTAGGTTGTTAGGAGAGGTTATTTGACCTACTGTTACCTTCCTATCAGCTCTGGCCATTCTCTTTTGATATCAAAGGGGGATTTTTGCCCAGAGAACTGCCGCTCACTGGATATTTTCTTTTGTTTTGTACCATTCCTTGTAAACCCTAAACATGGTTGTGTGGGAAAATCTAGAGCAGCAGTTTCTGAAGTACTCAGACCACCCATGTGGTGCCAACAATGATCCCACATTAAGTCTCTTCAGCAACTTTTCTTCCCCATTCTGATGCTCTGTTTAAACTTCACTAGGTCACCCTGATCAAGTCTGCATGCGTAAAAGCATTGGGTTGCTGCCATGTGATTAGCTGATTAAATAACTATATGCCCCAACAAACAGTTGAATTAGATTTACCTAATAAATGGTTGTTGAGTGTATTTTCTACTACTCTGAAAACAAAATTTACAGCTAGGCAGTTTAGACTCTCAAGTACAGATTTTTAGCCAGTGCAAATATAGTGTTATTTATTGTGCTTAAGGGTCTTTCCACCATAGTGTTTTTCCCAAGGCATGTGTACTTGCACAATTTTTTTTTTTTTTTTTTGCAATGGGAGAGCTGCGTTTTCGCAGTATCACAGGGTGGCAAGACATTGACCACCTTTTTAGCACTGAGGGCTTGGCATATTTTTTCTGGGTTCCAATAATTGAAAAATGTTGAACTTAAGGTAAAACTTGCCATGGTCACTTTTTATCCAGCTATCTATTGAAAGTAGCTCTGTTCTGTGTATGTCCGCTCAGGCACTGCTCATTCACATAGAGAGGAAAGTTGAGGCCTTTGCTCATCCCTGTGGGTGTTTTACATAAATAGATGCCTGAATATTAATTAATTCTCACTTTATCATACGCCTTGAAATTTTTAAATACATTTTTCCACTTATAGACACATTAGTAGCATGTTTTCCAGGTTACATGTGATTAAACAGTCACCAAATTAAAAAAAATCCAATTAAAAGTTTAGTTAGAAGTAGAGCACAAAAAAGTTAAACATGAACTATTTCCTGTTTCTCTTCAGTCTATCCCAAAGTTGACTTTCCCTGGAGGACTGCTGATCGGCTGCAGCCCCGGTTTCATGAATGTGCCAAAGATCAAAGGCACCCACACGGCAATGAAGAGTGGCATGCTGGCTGCTGAGGCCATTTTCCCTAAAGTCACAGCAGAAAGTCTGGACTCAGAGACAGCAGGTACAGATTTAAGACCCATGATCATGGTGCCTATATGTATTACATTTACTCAGTCATGGAGTATTGATCATTCTGGCTCTCTCAATTTAAATTCGGCATTAAAGAAAGACGTTGCATAATCACAAATGGTTCTACAAACCTGGGTTACACCAGGTTGAATGGCTTGCAGCAGTATTGAAAGGTCAAGCAACATAAAAGCTTACAGATTTTCAGTGTAACACAAGAAACCTTCTGTCCATTGAGACACTTTGTGCTAAGACTGCTAGTGCATCAATCAAGGAACTGCAGTATCAATAAAAATGTCAAATTTGAACAGTTTTAAGAATCGTGACTCATTTTCAGAAATGACAGGATGCACTGACAGAGATTTATCACAGAATCAACCTAACCAACAGGGAAATAATGTACGGTATCTGGTATGGCAGAACCTTTGCACTGGCAAGATCTCCCTTTATAGTACTGTGCTCACCTGTTTAATAAAATAACTTTATATGTTTCAAATCTTTAATCTCATTACAAAAACAAAATGCGAACGGAACATTTGTACTACTGAGGTAGTTTCATATTTATGTGCAGGGGTTTGAAGGGATCAGCCTATGTAATTTTCAGTTATACTACTCCACTTTGAAACAAATTCATTTATATAGTATTGTTGGAAAAAAAATTCATAATCATCCTTGTGAAGGATTTCATAGATACTGTATTTGAATGTCATATTTCAACCTCAGTATTCCTAGAAATATGTTGAAATACAATAATTCATCTGGAAAGTCAGGATTAGTTGAGGCTTTGAAGCAGAAATGTGCAGAAAAGAAGCTAAAATCCTTGAATTTACTGTGATTCACCCCTCGTAGGGCTCCATGTACCTGAGTATGCTGAGAACTTGAAGAATTCTTGGGTGTGGAAGGAGCTGTATGCAGTGAGAAACATCAGGCCGTCCTTCCACAATTACTTTGGCGTGTATGGTAGTATGATCTACACTGGAATTTTCTACTGGATCTTCAGAGGAAAAGAGCCTTGGACTTTGAAACACTGTGGTGAGTACTGCAGAGCAGAATCTTTGTACGGCTTGGAGAAGAATCAAACGAATGTTTGTTTTGATTTTTATGTGCTCAGCTGTAGCTGTGGTGCTGTGGAAAAAGGCAGATTTGTGATGGATGGAGAGAACATTTCATCTAAAATTCTCCAATTTGATATTACCTATTATAGTTTTTAAAAAAATAACATGCAGGAAAAATAGGTGTTTATGTTGAAATGATATTTTGTGGTTACTGCCTTTTTATTGCAAAAAGTATTTAAAATGGTAAGTCTGAGAAAAACCCCATGGTGTCAACATTAAAAGTGTCAGTGACCTTGGCTGAAAATACAAAGAACATTACATGTATAGTGGAGCACTGTAGTTTTCATCGTGTTCAAGTTTGTTGCTGTAGATTGGCACTGACCGCAAAATAGGTGAAGACTGAGGTTATCTTATCCTTGCAGAGATAATCAACGTTTTGTAACCAACTGTGCTCAATCTGTCTCAGGTACTGATGCAAGCCAGCTGAAACCAGCTAAGGAGTGTACGCCGATTGAGTATCCCAAGCCCGACGGCAAGATAAGCTTTGACCTGCTCTCCTCTGTGGCGCTGAGTGGGACCAACCATGAGGGGGACCAGCCCCCACATCTGACATTAAAGGATGACAGCGTCCCAGTTGCCAGGAACTTGGCTATTTACGATGGGCCTGAGCAACGCTTCTGTCCTGCAGGTAATGCCACATAACATCTAAAGAGCGTTGCACGTATCTGGGTGCAGATACGAAATATTTTCCGAATGGTAAAGTAAGACAGTGAAACCTGAGCTGTTAAGTTAAACAATACGTGTAAACATTAGTATTTACAGGGCAGCCTTATCGCTGTACTATGAAATATATTAAATTTTAGCAGGGTGATATGAAATCTGAAGGTGTAATAGGCAGTTACTCAGATGGTCGTATCAAATGAATTCAAAATTAAAGGAATTGTAGTTTTTACTTTGGAATTTAATCACGAACAAAACAAAAACAACTTTATTCATCCCCAGATGGGGAAATTTGTAGTTTAAACCCCTCTGGTGTTAAGTAAAAAATCCTTACACGATTAAAATTATCATTTAGTGTTCTCTTGAACCAAAAATGACTTAATGTTTCAGCAAAAGAGGTGACGCACATGTACTGGTTAGCATTATCACCTCCCTAGGTTTGAACTTCTTGGTTGGCTGGGGTCTTTATGTGAAGTTTGTGTGTTCCTGTCTGAATTTTCTTCCCCCTACAGTCCAAGATATGCTTGTTGGGTGGGGCTGTAAGGTGCTGATGTGAGTGTGACGGTCTGCCTGTGTAAGGCTTGCGCTAGACTAGCGAAATGTCCAAGATGAACCCTGCCTCTTGCCTGAATTCAGCAGGGAAAAGCTCTAGCCCCACTTTAACCATGTTTGAAATATAAAAGATTGCTGTTTTGGCAGTGTTTGTTTTATTTGAGATTAAGACCTTGACCCCTGCATAGAGACGATCCAGGGCTCAGTTACACTGTGCAAGGCATTGTGCTGGCATGCTTTGGATCCAATGGTCCTCATAGGAGGGGTCACTCTAATTCAGTAGAGCGTTGTTCTGTGGGTACACCTTTACCTCATGATGAAACATTTCTGCTGTGGTGTTATTACTGTGTAAATGATGTGACATCACCAGATATCAACCCAGTTAAACACCTGGACCTTGACATCTGGTGAACAAATGAAGGAATGTCTTTTGTAAGAACTGGAGTATCATTAAAGTTGCAAGACTCGTTGAAGCTGTTCTGGTGGCCCAGTGCTCTTTTAAGGTATTTTAGCCATTTTGACACATACATTGCAGCCTTCAGCTTTTCTAAGACTTGGATGTGTTAACGCAAACAGTTCAAACATTAGCCGAATGTTTGTGTGATGTCACATTGAGCCAAAATGCAAAAGGAGTAGTGAATATTCTGGTGCATTTAATGTTTTCAACTGGGTGTCCTCATCTGTGCTGTCTCCTGCACCGCTCTATCCTGCTCCTCACCTAAACCACAGGGAGTGATAACACATCCAAAGTGCACTATTTCCTTCTGTGTGCTACATGTGGAAAAATGGTAACTGACCTGATTTCCCTGAAATCCTCAGTTCATGTGTGAAAGCAGCTCGTGTTGGTTTTCCTTTAGCTCTGTAGGTGTCCTAGGTTGTGTTCTCACACCAAGGCAAAGTTACAAATAAATGAAGCCTAAAAATGTTGAGACCAGCTTTTCGGGGTGTCTCTGTGGTAAACAATCAGTGAAATGACTGAGTAAACTTGATGTTTTCTTTTTTTAAAGTGTCAACATCTGTTTAAAACCAGCAAGTTCACAACAAATATAATGACATTATTATGTTTAGGGTATAAGTGTGTTTGTGTTAAGGCTGGCAGACTGTCTCGGGGTCTGTGTGTTTATCTCTCTTTAAGTGCAGCTAAACTCATTATTTTGTCTCTCAGACTCTGGCTCCATTTAAATTCTCTGGAAACTCTGAAATGTAATGATGTGAGGTCCACAAGAAGCAAAATGCAGTGCGAATTGAGCTCTGCATCTCCCACAGACGGGAGCCAAAAAGAGCAAGGGAGATTGGATATGAAAGGGCAGCTATTACGCTAATACCTCTGTACACAGTGCAGCTTTAGGTCAGCAAGGCCCATAAATGTTTAAATGGTTATGGGAATACCAATGTTGGCTGGCAAAATGTAACCGTTTCACCTGGAATACATAAACAGTAGTGAAGGTAGCAAAAAGCAACGGAGAATTGTGACAGCTTCAAGCCATTACTTGCTCTTGACTTTAGAGCCTATAACACATCCTTGAGCTAGAAAGATGAGGTGATTGTTGTGGAGCACCATTTCGCAATTTAATAAATTATCAGTAGAGTAACATGTTGTGGGCAGTGGTAGTCAGTGGGCCATGGTACTTGAAATTTGCTCAGTAACAGTGAAGATTATGTATGTAAAATATGGCTGCAGAACCTTTTGAGAACCTTCTACATATTAAAATGTAGTTCAAGAATTGTTTAACAGTTTGGTGGTTCTTCTTTTTCTTTCGGCTGCTCCAGTTAGGGGTCGCCTGTTAGGATCATCTGCCTCCATCTCATCCTATCCCTTGCATCCTCTTCCCTCACACCAACCCTCTGCATGTCCTCCTTCACTACATCCATGAATCTTTGTGGTCTTCTTCTTCTTCTTCTCCTGCCTGGCAGCTCCATCTTCAACATCCTTTGTCCAATATATCCACTATCCCTCCTCTGAACATGTCCAAACCATCTCAGCCTTACCTCTCTGACTTTGTCTCCAAATGAGCTGTCCCTCTGATGTACTCATTTCTAATCCTGGTCACTCCCAGAGAAAATCTCAACATCTTCAGTTCTGCCACCTCCAGCTCTGCCTCTTGTCGTTTTGTCAGTGCCACCGTCTCCAAACCATACATCATAGCAGGCATCACTACCGTCTTGTAAACCTTCCCTTTCACTCTTGCTGCTATCTTCTGTGACAAA
>VUQH01089961.1:4962-27251 GCA_015106775.1 Etroplus canarensis | reverse complement strand
ACCCTGCGGAGAAAGCTCATTTCAACCGCTTGTATTCACGATCTCATTCTTTCGGTCATTACCCAAAGTTCATGACCATAGGTGAGGTTAGGAACGTAGATAGATCAGTAAATCAAAAGCTTTGCCTTCGAGCTCAGCTCCCTCGTCACCACAAAAGACAACCTGCCCGAAGTGGAGGAGTTCAAGTATCTCGGGGTCTTATTCACTAGTGAGGGGAAGATGGAGGGGGATAGCGTCTGCAGTGATGCGGATGTTGTACAAGTCTGTATGTCTCCATCTTCCCCTCACT
This sequence comes from Etroplus canarensis, assembly GCA_015106775.1. Lineage (NCBI taxonomy): Eukaryota > Metazoa > Chordata > Actinopteri > Cichliformes > Cichlidae > Etroplus > Etroplus canarensis. Next base: position 26,962 of record VUQH01089961.1, on the reverse strand, counting down.
CGTGAATAAGACCCCGAGATACTTGAACTCCTCCACTTGGGGCAGGACCTCGTACCTAACATGGAGAGGGCAATCCATCCTTTTCCGTCTTACACCTAAAACTTCTTCTTCTTCTTCTTGTAAATTTTATTGACAGTTGGCAAATAGAGTGCATTACCGCCACCAACTAGTATCCCATCCACCTGTATCATCCCTGCGCAGGGCCCACGACCCTGGCATTGTCAGCCAAGGCCACAGGCCCTTTCAAATCAAAAATTGCACCGAATCCTGAACGCAGAGTTCAGGCAGTGCTGCCTCAGTTATTCTACTTCTTCTTCTTCTTCTTGTAAATTTTATTGGCGGTTGGCAAACAGAGTGCATTACCGCCACCAACTAGTATCCAATCCACCCGTATCATCCCTGTGCAGGGTCCACAACCCCGTCATCAGCCAAGGCTGCGGGCCCTGCGCAGTCTGTTCTCCTTCCTCCTCTCCCCCCCTTAAGACGTACCTTGAGGTCACCCTTAAAGGATGAAGGTACACCTAAAACTAATACTCCTACATGTTTATGTCTATCATAGTGCCTTGGACATCAAAGGCATGATCATCATAGTGCCTCTGATGTCCAAGCCATGATCAAAGGCACTATGATGTGCGTGCACACGCACACATTTTTTCATAGTCATGATATGTGGGGACATCGGTCGCATTTAAATTATAAAGTCATGATCCCATCACCTGATTCTTCCGAAAATTTAATCACCTCTTCCTTTTATGAAGCTGAATCCATTAAAAAAAATTCCAGCCAAATCCATTTATAACTTTTTGAGTTATCTTGCACACAAACGCACAAACAAACGCACACAGACGAAAATATATACCTCCGCCATCTTGGCGAAGGTCAATAAATAAGTATTTAAAAGTGTGCATACGTATATTTCCCTTAATGTGCAATTGTTTCTCTAAAGTGGAGAGTACCCATTTCAGTGAAATTGCCAAAAGGTGTCCCATATTATTGAACTCCAACAAAAAATTATAGTCAACCAGTAATGAAGAAGCTCTTCTTTAAAGAAGACCTGTCTTCGGAGGTTTTGGTACATCTGTTTATTAAGAGTCAGGATGTCTACTGTTTAAGTAATTAAAATCATTAATAGCAGCAACACTAAAGTGATATAGACATCAATGAGTCAATAATTGTGATCTAATAATATAATGCATGTGATTCTCCAAAGTGTCATTCTACTTAATCATTACATTTAGTTTAGGTACTTTAAATATATTTTGATTCAGTAATGTGCACTAAGTTACTTTTTTTAAACTATACTTTATTAATTGCCATGGGGGAAATTACAATTGCCAACTCTTCTACACATGCAGCGAGGGAGGTTGGCATACAAGGCTGCCATTTCAGGTGCTAGGGAGCAATGTGGGTGTTTGGTGCCTTGTTCAAGGGCACCTCGGCAATACTTAGGAGGTGACATCCTTATGGCCTCTGGTCCACCTCCACACATGTTGGTCCAGGGCAGGGTTTCAATCCAGCTCCCTCCGAAACTCTCCAGCTATTTAATCTGTCCTCTGACACACTGAGCCATTGCTGCCCCCTACTTCAATAGGATTCTAACTTTTACTGAAGTAAAAAGTCAAAATACATTTTTCCACCTTTCAACATTAAAGATTTGTTTAAACTCTTGTGCAGCACCATGTTTCTTGTGATTAAAATTGCAACAGACCACAGGGGTGCATGAGCCTGAAAAATCCCACCCAGTGTTTTCTACACTGATTTTATTTCAGAATAAATATTTTGATTTCCTGTGTCCACCCTCTACTTCCTGGATTGTTCCTGGAAATGCCCCTGGCTTGTTGCTGCTGCAAACTCTTCCAACCCTATCCAACAAACAGGAGCTCTGATTAAAGTAGAGTTTGATCGGGTAAAGGTGGGATAGAAAGGTCAAAGGACCTAACGTCACACATCGAAAGGAACGACCTCCGCCCCACCCATTAGTGACTGAAGCCCAACAACCATTGCTTGTGTCCCAGTGGACACCTCAGATAATAAAGGAACCTACACAGAGGGCCATTTGTAGCATTTTGGTGGCACTATGCAAGATTCTGCTTGGGGGCCCTTATTTTGTGAGACTGTGGGTTGGGTGGGGGTGGGGTCAAACCTTTAACCTTTAACCTTTTTAATCCGTCTGTTCCACTTTAAGATTCATGAGTCTAAAAGTCAAATTTTAGTTTAAAACTCTGGGAAAGGTAAACAGCAAAACTCCTCTGTGTCCATGAACGCAATAGATGCAACATCCATCCATCCACTCACTCACTCACCGACTCACTGACTCACTCACTTCTACTTATCCAATTCAGGGTCACAGAGGTCACTGGAGCCTATCCCAGCGGTCATAGGGTGAAAGCAGGGTACACCATGGGCAAGTTGTCAGTCCACTGCAGGCTCAGTTTTTCAATCAGGGACTGAGGAATTATTGTGTTGAATGCTCAACTGAAGTCTATAAACAGCATTCATATGCATGTTTTTTTATTGTCTGTGTGGGTGAGGATCAGGTGAAGAGTGGTAGCAATAGTGTCATTTATAGACCTGTACATCATGACAAGCCGCTGGGTGTGAAAGCAGCAGAACAGTAGTCACTGAGCCAGGACACTGGCGGCTTCTTTGGCATGGGAAGGACGGTGGTGCTCAGAGAGATACTGAAGATGTCAGTGGGAACATCTGCCAGCTGTTCTGTACACTCTCCCTGCACTCTCCCAGGGATGCTGTCCGGTTCAGCAGTCTTACGTATGTTAACTCTACGGAAAGTTTTCCTCACATCACCTGTGGTCTGACACAGCACCTGGTGATTGGGAGGTGGGGTGACCTTCCTCGCTCCTTGTCGTACCTCCAACTCATTCTCCAACCTGAAGTGATTAAAATTATGGTTACCCTCCACCACAATGCAAAAGAAACTCTTACACTTGTCCCTTATGAATGTCCTCACAGACATTTTTGAACATCAGTGGCCCTCATGAGGAAATTTATCACCTAAACCTCTGAGCACTGCATTTGGAGTATTGCAACTGTGCACCCAGATGACAGTAAAGCTGTGACTTAATAAGAGCTGCCACTGAGCAATTTAACTCCATCATTAAGCAGTAATTTCACACTGATACCTTTGCTACAAAAGGTTATTTATCTTTTTTGTTGCCTACTAGGTTTCTGGGCCCGGTGAAATACAGTTCATCTTCAGCTGTGTGCAAACAGACTTAGTGCAGATCTTGACTGTGTGGCTAAAGGTATTTTTTCTGGTTTCATAATGAATATGCTCAACTGCACGTGTGCCTCACATGCGTCCTGTCACAGAGCAATGCTTTAACTACTGTTTTAGCTGTGCTGTTAAAGTATTATGTGTAACCTGGTCTGTCTTTTCTTGGCTGCGTGGACCGGTTCAGTTTGGGCTGTTCTTGTGTGATGTGCACTCTGTGCAGCAGATTCTTGTAGCTGCAAGACTGGCATTCATTATACAGTTAGATTAAAATTTGACAATACAAATAGAATGGTTTAAAAAACTGTAAGTCCAAGTTGTCATGTGGATAAAGTATACCTTACAGCCTATTATCCCCACAGCACGCATGCATGAACACACATACACAGGCATGCGAGCATACCCACACATGCACGCACACTTCAGCACAGCTCAACTACTGCACCTGATATAATAAGAACAAAATCATTGGATAAAAACCTGGAGCACCAGTTACTTTAGTTTATCATCTGAAGCTCTGCAGCTGTATTTGCCCTATTAAAGACTCTTATCTGTGTGTAACTTTGCATTTTTTACAGTCTGTCATCTCAGACAGCAGGTCAAATGTACCTGTAGGAAAGATGTTTTCTTTTTTGGTTTGGTAAAGTTTCCACCACCAGGGGACGTGGTGCTTCTGCCAGTTTGGCTGTGCTATGGTTGACTTTGCACAGTTGTTGGCTGAGAGAAGCAAACAGGTTTTAACTAGGCTAAGCTGGTTTTCATTTGGTTGTTGGAAACAATTTTATAGCGTCTGGATGTAGTCTGTGTTTCACAGCTATATATGGCACCTAATAAAAACCTAGAAACAGAAGAAGTGTAGTTATTTTTGCAAAAATCTAATCAAACATTGACAATTTGGCCTTTTTGAGAAGCACATGGCTGATTAAATACCTAAAAGCATTACTGTTTATATGCACCAAATAACTGTGTCCAGTTTGGTCAAATTGATCCCAGCATTCTGCTGTCGGGACTTGGCAGTGAAACTGCACTGTTCTCTAACTGTGAGTCTGAACTGAGAAATTAGGCCAAAAGGGGAAACTAAAGACATAAACTCAAACTAAAGACATTTCCAACACATTTTTGTGTAATTTCAGTTTTATTTTTAAGAACAATATATTGTTTATTTTTTTCAGAATCAGAACACTTTATTAATCCCATGGGGGAATTACTCACATTACAGGCACCCATTCCGTAAGCATAAATAACAAATATTAATAGAGATAGCTGTTTAGTTCAGAAGATAAAAATGTAACAAACACTATATACAATGAGCAGAGACGTTTGTGCATGGTTATTGCACCTTTATTACACAGATATTATTGCATATTTTTTATTCACACAGTAAGATACCATAAGATGCATGAGGATTAAATATAGAAGTGAGTAGATATGAATACATATAATAATGTAGTATTTAGATATATATGTTGTGAATAAATAAATAAAGTGAATATCAAGGCAATATCAATGCGGGGCATTGCAGATTAAGATCAAATATTCAAATATCAAAATAAAAATAGTGGTACAGAGAGGAGTTTTAAAGTTTGATGGACACAGGCAGGAATGATTTCCTGTAGTGTTCTGTGGTGCATTGTGGTTGAATTAGTCTGTTGCTGAACATGCTCCTGTATCAGTCCAACATGTCATGGAAAGGGTATGAAGGATTGTTTAGAACTCTCCTAAACTTGGACAGCATCCTCATTTCTGAAACCACTGTCAAAGAGTCCAGCTCCACACTCACAACGTTAAAGGCCTTGCAGATCAGTTTGTTGAGTCTGTTGGTGTCCACTACTCTCAGTCTGCTGCCCCAGCACACTATAACATAGAGGATGGCACTGGCTACCAAAGACCCATAAAACATCCTGAGCATCATCCAGCAGATACTGAAGCACGTGAGATGTCTCAGAAAATATAGACAGACAGATGGCTTTTTTTCTAAATGTTAATCTTGATTTATTCCTGCAGTACGTTACATATTTTCAATTCAATTTTTTAAGTTAAATTTTACATGTATATCATCAGTTCACAGCAAAATTCACCCCAAGGTGCTTTACACTCTGAACTAAAAAACTTACAATATTAGAGAGAAAACCCCAACAATCAGAAAGTCTCCACTGAGCAGCACTTGGTGATGTTGGAAAGGAAGAACCTGTCTCATCTTCTGTCGCTTTTCCGGGGGTCCGGGCCTTGGAGGCAGCAGTTCGAGCAGAGAAGCCCAGATTTTCCTCTCCCCAGCCGCCTCCTCCAGCTCTTCAGGGGGAATACCAAAGCATTCCCAGGCCAGCTGAGGACATAGTCTCTCCAGCATGTCCTGGGTCTTCCCCGGGGTCTCCTCCCAGAGGGACGTGCCCGAAACGCCTCCAGTGAGAGGCGTCCAGGGGGCACCCTGATCACCCTGATTGGGGCAGGACCTCATCCCCAACACGGAGAGGACAATCCACCCTTTTTCGGCAGCGTACCATGGACTCAGACTTAGAGGTGCTGATCTTCATCCCGGCTGCCGCACACTCAGTAACAAACCATCCCAGCAAGGCCTGTAGGTCATTGCTCAATAAAGCCATCAGAACCACGTCATCCGCAAACAGCAGAGATGAGATCCTGTTTCCACCAACCATGACACCCTCTGTTCCCTGACTGCGCCTAGAAATCCTGTCCATAAAAATTATGAACAGGATCAATAAAGGAAGGCAGGAAGAACTCCCTTTTAAAATGAAGAGACCTCTGGCAAAACCGGGATCAGGGACAGACAGTCATCTGCCTCGACCTACTGGAGGGTGAGGGGAAAGAGAAGAGAAAAGGGAGAGCAAAGAGAGACACAGACAATGGGAGATAGGTTGGTGAAGAAGAAATGCCCAGTACATCATAAGAAGCCCCCAGGCAGCCTAAAACTATTGCAACATAACTAAGCTCTAACTATAAGCTTTATCAAAAAGAAACATTTTGAACCTAATCATAATTGTAAAGAGTGTGTCTGCCCCCTGAATAAAACTGGGAGCTGGTTCCACAGGAGAGGAGCCTGATAGGTGAAGGCTCTGCCTCCCATTCTACTTTTAAAAAGTTTAGGAACAACAAGTAGGTCTGCACTCTGAGAGAAGTGCTCTTTTGGTAAAATATGGTACTTTGAGGTCATTAAGATAGGATGGGGGCTGATTGTTCAAGACGTTGTATGTGAGTAGAAGAATATTAAATTCAATTCTGGATTTAACAATGAAGAGAAGCCAATATAAGAGAAATGTGATCTCTCCTTCGAGTCCCTGTCAATACTCTCATTGCAGCATTTTGGATCAACTGGAGGCTTTTTAGGGAGCTTTTAGAACAGCCAGATAACAATGAATTACAATAATCAAGCCTAGAAGTAATAAATGCATGAACTAGTTTTTCAGCATCACTCTGAGACAGTCTGGCAATATTGCGAAGGTGAAGGAAGGCAAGCCTACATATTTGTTTAATGTGAGCATTAAAGCACATATCCTGATCAAAAATGACTCCAAGATTCCTCACAGTGTCACTGGAGGCAAAAGTAATGCCGTCCAAAGTAAGTATCTAGTTAGAAAGACAGTTTCTGAGGTTTTTAGGGCCAAATACAATAACCTCAGTTTTGGAAACAGGAAACTGAGGCTACATTTCACATGGACTCACCAACATTGGACAATAGTAGATTAGAAAAATGTCACCTGCTCTAATGAGTCTCAATTTCTGCTGCGACATTCAGATAGTAGAGTCAGAATTTGACATAAACAACATGAAAGCATGGATCCATCCTGCCTTGAATCAGCGGTTCAGGCTGGTGGTGGTGCAAGGGTGTGGGGGATATTTTCTTGGCACACTTTGGACCCCTTTGTACCAAATGAGCACTGTCTAAACACCACAGCCTACATGAGTACTGTTGCTAGCCTTTATGACCACTGTGCTGCTTTCAGCAGGATAATGCACCACAAAGCTCGAATCATCTCAAACTGCTTTCTTGAACATGACAATAAGTTCTCTGTCCTGAAACAGGCACCATGGTCACCAGATCTCAGTCTTAACGACGGTCTGTTACTCTATCATTTATTTGCCACAGACAGTTTAGACCTGTTTATCCTAATAACGCTGAATATAGGGTTTCTGATTTAGTGTCTTTACATTAAGCCAAAAAAGAATGATTATTTATTGTGATATATCAAGGTCAACATCTGTGTAACAGTAAAATGCTATAAAAAAAAAAGTTCTCATTTGTGAGGTGTTCTTTCATGTGTCTTATATTTAGCATTTCTTCCATTTTAACAGTCTGACATTTTAACCCACAGTCAAACCCTCTGAGCAGGATGGCAGCAGCAGCAGAGACATGGATGCAACCTCTATGTCTTTTATTTATGTATTTTAAGATAACAAATTCATTAAGATTTCTTTTTTGTGAACATTTTCTATGCATGATTATGTTTATGATTCTTTGTGAAGAAATGCTTGTAACTGAGTTTACAAATTAAGTTTGAGAAAACATCGTGGTCATTTTTCCTGAAAAGAGGGCACTTTAAGTTGATAATTATTTTTATGTGCACAAATCTTTATTCATGAGTCAAGTATTTCTTTGTTAGCAAGTTTTAAGTCGTTTTGTATCTTCAAATAGTTCAAAAGAGACCACTATAGATGAGCAGTGTTTTGCACAGTTATAAAGTTTAGTAAATCAGACTCTGATGCTACAGTGCTGAGTTTTACTCCTTTTTTTTCAGCCAAAAATACTTTTTTCTGGTTAGGGGATATTTGGCTGAAAAAATATTTCACAGAGGCTACATCACTGAAAAAAGGTTAAGAACCACTACTCTGTTCCACCTTTTTGATATGTGTTGCAGATATTAAATGTCTTGCTGAGAGAGAGACAGGATGTACCCTGGTGTACCTCAGTTTGATTAGAGCCAGGACACCACAGCAGATTTGTGATGCTGTTCTCTTTCATTTTTTCAAACAGGATTGTTTGAAATACTCATCATATGTATAGAGCAGTCTGGTTCAGAGTTATTGCAGTTTTGTAGTTTCTAATTAGTTTTTCCTTTTCTTTTCATTTTGAGTTTTTGTTTTGAATTCAGTTTAGTGTCAGTTAGTTTCCAGAGTGGGTTTAGTTTGGTTTTTATTGTTTAAAAATGTTTAGTTTTATTAGTTTCAGTTTTCTTGATTATTATAGTGAATTGTACCTTTCGACTGCTCCCTTGTATCCTCCACCAAAGTGTTGCCACAGTGGATTAATCCACATTGGTATTTTGGCAGAGGTTTTACACCAGATACCCTTCCTGACTCCACCCTCCATGGTGAGAGGGGCTTGTGTAAAACAGGTCAATATATAAATAACAATCAAAAGTTTGCTGATGCTATTGCACTGATAATATGCAGCTGTATTTGAGATAAATTCATGGCTGTTCCTTTTTTACTGTTCGTGGTAGATGAAATTCTGGGGTGTGGGATGTGCATTTTGTGTGGTGTGGTGCACAAACATTTTTGGGCTTCTGAAGAGGGGCATAACAATAGGAGTGGTCCACATCCCTATTAAGAATTGCATGTTTTCCCTGGAATGTTTTCAGGAATTGAGCCCCCTGTAGCCCCAGGTTTGATTAATTTGTAACTGGTTAGCACCATGAGCCAGCTTGGTGTGTTTGTGAGCTGTCTGTTATACTTGCCTGGCAGAGGTGATACCATTATTCAGCAAGGTGATTCACCCAGAGTGAGGCTTGGCCATTGCACCCAGGCTGTTCTGAATTCCTCAGATGTGGGAATCTGAGCTGCATAGTGTCTGGTAGTAAGGGTCTGTGTTTGCGATCTGCCCTGACAGCTTGTCAAATACTAAGAAAAATATCTGTGAATAATATGCATATGTAGAGATAGTGTAGAAGTAAACAGTAGAGTGACTAAAATGGTTTTGGTGAGGTGGATTGAATTTTTATGTATTTGAGAAACTGTAATATTCTTAGTTGGTCTGTTATCCTTGTTGGTAACAGTAACACTTCTTAATGGGAATTATAAAATATTACAGGTCCCTACTGTCAGTAGTTTTCACAAAGGAAAAAGGAATTAAGGTAGGGGGGTGGTCTTAGGTGTTTTTTCAGCATCATTTTCTGAGGGGCCATTTTTAAATTCCATTATCTAAAAAGCTACTTGAGCTAAGTCCTTCCAGGTTTTTGAGGTAAATATCTGGTGCTATGGCTCTATGAATATGGACTCTAAGGAGTGTACTTCAAGTTACACAGAACTGATATTTTGTTTACGGCCTCGTATATGTGTCTGTTTCACTTACCTAGCAGGGATGCTACCACAATCGTCAAAGTTGTTCACCTCGAGCCAGGCTTAGCCATTGCACTCAGGCTGTCTTCACCTCTGTGAATCCCTCAGGGACTGTGTTTACACTCTTCCCTGAAGACTTGTCAAAATTAAGCAAAATATTTGCAGGGGTAGCAGCAGAAGTCAACACGTGAGTGGTTAATCGCAATGTCTTTGCTCAGTAGGATCTGATTTTACTGTATTTGAGAAACTGTTGGGAAACTGGGAAAATATTCTTAGGTCTGCAATACTTATCACCAGCAGTAGCACACTGAGAAGAGATTTTGTGGCTGTTATAACGGGGTCTCAGTTCATCAAATGCCTCCGTCCTGATCGTTTCAGATTCAAAAATAAAATCAGGGTAGATATGCACTCCTTGATAGGAATTATAGAGAATCCAGGTTCCGACTGTCTTTAGTTTTCTCAAAGAAAAGGCATTTATACTTTCCATTATCTAGAAAACTACTTAAGCTATGTCCTTCAAAGTTTTTAATGTAAAAATATGGTACTATGGCTCTTGAATATGGTATCTGAGGAGTGTAGCTCGAGTTAATAAAGGATAATGAATACTTTGAGTCCATAAATTGTTTAGATGTCCAACCTTCTGACAGAAGATACTTGTACAAATCACAATTTTGCAGGTGGGAATGAATTGATATTTTGCTTACAGCTTCTCATAAACAAGGCACATAATATTCTCTCACGCCATCCAAATCAGATTCAGTACGGAAAAAGATGCACTCGTATCCAACTTCTTTGTGGTATTTCCCATATATGACACCATGTACCAAATCTACGTTTTTAGAAACGGCAACTCTCTGTTAATATTAAATCCAAAATTTGTGGTGCCGTTTCTCTTTCATTTTTCCGAATGTGAACTTTTGAAATACTCCTCATGTAGTAGTCCACAGTCTATATTTCTATTAAGAAGTCTATGTTTCCCCTGGAATTTTTTCAGGATTTGAGCCCTCTGAGTCAGCTTGGTGTCTCTATGAAAAACTGTTCTGTTTGTGAGCTGTATCTGTTCTACTTGCCTGGCAGAGGTGATACAATGATCATCAAGCTGGATCATCCAGAGTGAGACTCAGCCATTGGAGTCAGGCTGTTCTGACCTCTGTGAGTTTCTCAAAAGTGTGAATCTCAACTTTGTAACATCTGGTTGTGGGGAACTGTATCTGTGCTCTCTCCTGTCAACATGTCATAAATCAGCAAAATATTTGCAGGGGTAGTGTGTATACAGGTGTAGCAGCAGAAGTCAACAGGAGTGTGGTTAATCACAATGGTTTTGCTCATTTGGAGCCGATTTTACTGTATTTGGGAAACTGCAGTGTCCTTAGGTCTGTAAATCTTGTCACAGCAGTAGCACATTGAAAAGGGATCTTATGGCTCAGTTCATCAAATGCTTCCCTGTATCAGTCACAGCTGTGACGGAGAGGCAGGAATAGCAAGCATTAGTGTAACAACACGTGCCTCTTGAAACTGCTCAAATTCTGCAACTCAGATTTTATCTGGGCCTGCTGATTGCTAATCAAAGAAAAAGATAACTGACTTTGGAAAGCAACATATTTTTGAAGTAAAAAAATAAATAATTATAATAAGAATAATTTAAAAAAAAAATCTTGGTGTCAAAATTAAGAAGAAAATGCAATTTTAGTTCAATCATATAAACTTTATTTGAATCTCCTTCTGCTGCCTCTGCTGTTTACCTTTATTTTCTTCATCCTCAACAGCTTCAGAGCTGCTACTGCTTTAGACTGCAAATGTGATTCTGTGTGCTTGGCACTGAAAGGGTTTTTCTTGTAATGTGTAATGATAGCAATACTCAGGATCTGATTATCAGCCAGGTAGAAAACTGAACAACCCATATTCAGAAGTATTTTTGAACTGAATGCACTCTATAGAATAACAGACCACTCCAGCAAAATCCAGTAACTTTGTTTATTAAAAAAGGAAAACATGCAAGAGGTTGCAATCACAGTTTGCAACAGCTAAGAAGAAAACTATACTAGACAAATAAATGTTTTTCATCGTAACATAAATGTGATGGGATACAATTATGTTTAGTGTCAATACAGCCTTTGTGGAATTTGTTATTTTCAGATTCAGTTTCCTTTCATTCATTTACGAATGCATGGCTACATACAGGTCTGGTTTATTTGTGTGTTTTTGACAGCATCAAGGTGTTTCACTAATTTCCCCACTTTCTTTTTCCTCAGCACACTTTGTCTATTTAAAGCCTTATTTATAAAGCCATGGCTGTAATTTATGGACTTGAATAATTTCTGTTACTTAGATCATTTTAATCAACAAAATGGAATTTGCATTTGATTTGGCTTATATTTTTCACCTCAGTGAAAGACACACACAGTATTTTGACCGGAAAGTTACACAATCAAATTGCAGTAACAGCCAATGCATTCAGTGAAATAATAGCAACAGAAGTACACCTTGTTCATTGTTTCTCAACAATAACTGACAATGTAACTTGTCTTCCAGAATGTTGCGCTGGTTGTTGTAGTAATTATAGTTCACAGATCTTCCCCTGCCTTTCTTACCCTCTGTTCTCTTATTCACATCCTTTTATATCATTAATCTAATTGTGTTGTCTTGTTCTTTTCCCACTTTTCCCCAGCCCACTATTTTCTCACACCCAGACCTTTCCCTTCCCGCTGCTCTCAGCTGCATCTTGACTGCCGCAGCAGCCTGTGCCTAGGCCACGATGCTGGGTGGCGGGCAGGTTCTTGTACACAGCGCGGCTATACGGGATGAAGCACAGGCCAAGCTGGAGGTGTCGGGCCAGACGGCAGTATGCAGCCAGTGCCAGGACCAGCAGAGGGGTGACCAAGAGGAAGCCCACCACGAGCAAAGCCACACAGCCTCCATCAGTCAGCAGGTCTGAGCAATAGGGTGTTGTCCCGTGGGGGCGGACCTGCAGAGACCAGATGGAGAACCTTAGTAGTTAGAATGATAAAAATGGAGGTTGCTGTACGTTTTTTTTAGGTTGATACACTTATAGGAAAGCACCATTCCCACACAGTTGCGTACATGAAAACCTGAAGCTGATCTGCTGGCCACCTTCATAATCCAGTTTTGTAAAGTGCAGTGAAGAACAGATAAGAGTTGGAGATGACGCACTCTATGTGGTATGTGTGTATGAGGTGAGGAAAGACACCAGTTGGTAGTCTGAGATATAACACTCTCACTCTCCCACACACATGCACATTTGAGAAAAGTAAATCAAACTAAAAAGAAGTTGGTTAAAACTGCTGTGAAATAACTTCACCCTCTCTGTGTGAGCTGGACTCATGCTGTGTGTCGAAATATGTGCACTAGCTGCTAAGCAATAACACAGGGGGAGCGGAGATGGGGTGAAGGGATCAGGATTTGAATGTGGGAGAGGATAGGAGAGACAGCAAGCTTGAATCATCCTTATCACCCCATGAGGGATGAAGTGGACATACAAGTGAATGTGCAAAGTGGAGACAGTAAAAAAGGGGAGTAGACTATTCATTAAAGTAAACGTGCAGTGACAGGGAAAGTGTTAAGCTCAAACCTGAATGAATCTTTGTCTGAAAAGCTCCAAACAGTGTAAGGTCATAATATGGTTCAATGGGTTAGGAAGGGTGTGTTCATGTGGCTGTATACATGCATCGACACACCACTGAAATGACTGATATCATTTCAAAAATGTCATTTTTTTAAAGAAAAGTTTTTTTTGCTTTCATTCAATATGAAATGAAAGCAGTGCGTTGTGTTTCTCTTGACCATTTTACTCTTTAACTTTTATTGTCTCAGATTTAGCCTTTATTTTTTATTTTTTGCAACGCTGCTTACAGGGCCAACATCCTGGATTCATCTCCTTTCTGCTGCTGCTGCTGCTGATATTTAATAAAGTTTCTAATTAACTAGATTAGAGACTCTCATGTATTTGTCCTCTGGCCCAGTTGCACACTAGAATCTTCCACTTCTCTTTCTTGTCTCTCAGAGCCATTTTACACTGATTTATAAGGGAAATAATGTTTGAAATCTTCAGTTTTTGGAACAAATTTCATGATTAGCCTTTATTTCTTATAACAAGAATGCTCATGATTTTCAGGATCAAGTTTTGCTATCTTGAAATGTTATTTTAAATAATAACAACAATATGCGGTCTTTCAAAGGCACGCATGTCAGTATGAAAATTTAATATAGTTAAAGTTAAAAGGAAGATGTAAGGGAGCGTTTAGGGTTTGGAGTTGTAGCAGATAAGACTCACGCAAGTATGCCCATGTTTGTTTTAACATAGTGAGGGCTCCTGAATGTCTCCAGATGTGAGCCAAGGTTTACTGAGAAAGGAATGTGCTTGTTTCTTTTTTAATAAAATGTTAAATTTGTTGTGTTTCTGGTTGACTATTGCAAAATAGTGTAATTTATGCTGTCTGTGTTCTTAAATGCTTAAACCCAACTTACTTTCTGTATGGTTCTCCCCCACACACTCCTTTAATTTCTTCTGAATTTTCTCCATTTTTCTTCATCCTCCCAGAGCCTAGTTAATCCCCCTCTAAGCTGGTGTCACATGAGATCTAACTGTGAGAGAACAGAGACAATCCTGGTCCTTCTGGTCATTAAGGAGGCCTATAAAATGCCATTGGTATGTATCACACTCACTGAACCCTGATGACTTTTTCGTTTAGTCCAGGTGATGCTTACTGCTTCTGCTTGTTTTCGTCATAATGCATCTGCATATATTGTCTGTCTGCGCAATTTCAGCTTCTTTACATAGCATCAATTCACAGCATAAGTCACCTCACTTTATATTATAAGGTAATGACCTTTTAAATTTTCAATTTTGCAGTCATATGTTAACAGGTGTCTTCTAATCCCCAAAGCAGCCACCAAGTAGTCTTTAAAGTTTGTGCTCAAATGCCTTTCTACCTAGACTCCTGACCCGCAGCCCTGTCCAGTTATTTCTCCTCAACATGTAAGAGAGCTTCAGGCTTATCTAATTATGAAACCTCACATCAGTGATAAGAGCCAAACCCCACCCTAAGCTGCAAGTGCAGCCATTTCTAACTCTTGGATCAAAGCTACAAGATTAGAACTTGGAGATATTTAATAAAAAAAAAAGATGGATGCTAGTTCCACTCACATGTCTGTTTGAATGCTGAGATCAAATAATTATGTGAGGTTTTTTTGCATTATGTGTCTGATAGTGTATGCAAAACACTTGGTGCAGTGAACAATTCAAAATTCACACATTTCTCACACGCTCCTATTCATCCCCCCCCTCCTCTCTTACTGTGGAGTGACAGAGGAAGCCAAACACAACCATGACAATGGCAGGTGTAAGGATGGTCCCAAACACCAGTCCGGCGAGGCATGCATTAATTGCGGCAATCAGCAAGTTCTGAGCTGTCACCAGCACTGAGCAGGCCCAGCAGTCGAGTGAGCCCCGCAGCTCCAGAGGAGCCTCACTTCCCCCACCGCCACTCTCAGCTGCTGAATAAGGAGGAGGTACGACCACGCGTGAAGGAGTTTCTCTGCCTCCACCCACAGCGGTGGTAGAGGCCAGAGAGTTTGAGTGGTGGAGGTGCTGCTGGTGGTGGTTGGCGTGGTGATGGTGATGATGAGGCGGCAGTTCCTCAGACAAGTCCAAAGCCTGATGATGGGCCCCCTTCTCTAGAGTACCAGTCATACTCATAGTGAACTGTGTGAAGAAAAATAAATTAGTGAGTGGTTGGACATGAAAACTTTGTCAGAACCAATGACAGGGATGAAGCTATTGTGGGACATGTTTATGGCAAACAAACTGGGAGACTGTATGAGTTGGCAGGTGTCATAGATACAAATAACATTTAAAATAAATCAAATTCCACATATCAGTGCCTGTGGGTTCACCAAGAGGTTAGAGTGTTTTTCTGTCAGGAAGCCAGCCTTGTGTGATGCAATCTGTGAGGTGATGATTATCACTGAGCTGATTGGGTAAAAGGAAAAGGCCCCATAATTGCTATATGTAGTTTGTGAAGTGGAGAGATGAAGGCTAACTGGCTTCAAAGTTTGTACATTGGGTGTAGCCTGCACATGTCGTTTTGTTTGTGTGGTGGCGTTGTGTATTAAGTAACTACAGACGCTACTAAAGAAGAAAGATTAGAATCAGCCGCTCCTCATCCTAGTTTTTGATTACAGGGTTTTGAGGTTTCCTGCATCGAGAGATTGATTTATTATTGATAATTTTGTAGAAATACATTTTTATTCATTTTTCCAACTGTAACACATCATATTGGAAGTTGTGCTTGGGCTTGGCTATAATTACCCTATAAACACAATGTGAATGGCAGTGTTTGCTTTGATCATAATTTGATAAGTTGCAATATTAACAACTGGTGATGTGGCAGCTTTGCTCTGTGGTTGCATAGTAACCAGCCCATATGGGGACTTTTCTGTAACATTGCAATAACTTCATGAATAGGATAAAAGCATCTTCAGCTGCTCCACTGTATTTTTCCCAGTGGGGTCACCCATAATTTGGCAGAGGTTTTATGCTGGATGCCCTTTGTGATGCAACCCTCCATGGTGAGAGGGGACTTGTGTCCCCACCTGAAAACAAACCATGGATGTTTTGGTTGTAATACAAATGTGTAAACCACCACACAACAGAGACACCCTCCAGCAACATAAATAGGAGGCATTAACTATGTTATATCAAAGTTGGGGTCATTTTTAGGGATGCTTAAGTACCCCTAAATTTCATCTTAGCACCCCTAAAAATAATAATAGTAATGATAATGCATTTTATTATTGTTTTCTGGCATCATCACACGTATACTTACACTGGCAATTCATCAATTTTAAGCTCTGTTGAGTTGCATGGATTTTAGTATCGTGACTGATTTCACAACAGGACTCATATCATTCTAAACATGACCTGAACAGGATGGCTGCTTCTACACTGAAGTGACACTCAGGGGTGCTGGATACCCTGTGCTGAGTCAACACAATAAAAGGAGAGTTGTGAACTCGAAAACATAAATGTAAAAGCAAATCTCTTACCGTTTAGCTTCTCGCAGAAATGCGTGGAAAGGCAGACTGATTTGCCAGTGTCTATACTGAATTATGCTGCTGTAATTGCTTGATAATTTGGTGGACTGCCCCTGTGTGTTTCACAGAGGCTCAGGCTGAGATGGTTTGGACATGTGCAGAGGAGGGATAGTGGATTTATCGGAAAAAAGATGTTGAATCAGGAAGAAAAGAGGACGGCCACAGAGAAGGTTCATGGATGTAGTGAAGGAGGACATGCAGAGGGAGAAAGTGGCAAAAGAGGATGCAAGGGTAAGATGGAGGCAGATGATCTGCTGTGGTGACCCTTAATGTGAGCAGCCGAAAAAAGAAGATGATTGACCATCCAACTAATTCTGCTGCTTTGAAAGTAAGATTATAATGCAGACCTATATTCCATGCTATTATTAGAATTATTCATTTTACTAAAAGTAATTTATTAAATATTATTGTTTTATGAATGTATTAATCTCAAAGCAATGACTGCCTGACATTCTGACTGGGGGCTGAGCCCCCCTAAAGGTGTGATCCTAGAATCACCCCTGGTCAGTAAATGTATTTTTCTCTTTAAGTAATGTTACAGAATGTAAATCTTACATATTCCAAACATTGTTTTGTTGATGGGGCCCCAGTCTTGTGTTGTCGTGTTAGCATTATGTCCTATAAAACTTGAAGCAGACATAAGAGCGCCATCCCACCCAAACCAAATTTGGTTTGCAGGGCAGGCTGTGGTTTCTGGCTAGGAAAGAGTGAATAGATTATGCATTTTTCCATTTGAATCCAAATTTGAAATCATTTTGAATAAACTTATTAATAAACAGATTAACCTGGCTTTTTCAGCATACAGCATTAAACTATGGCCATAGTAGGGGACGTAGGGGGACAGTGTGTCCTCAACTTTTAAAGCACATGCATATCATTAAATACTGTTGGTTAATTGATTTTTAAAAATCCTGTAAAAGTCCATGCTCTGTTTTTTCTGGGATATTACTAATAGCCAAAAAATGCCAGTGTTCAATATTGGACATTTAATAGTCTTTTTTTAATCTAATTCTTAAATAAGAAAGAACAATGAGTAATGGGGCTTGTGAGCATAAAATATTCAAATAAATGATAGAAATTTTGCACAATAGTATTAAAAAAATACTGGAGGGATATAAAAATTTAATAGAAAGTTTGCAGAAGTTGATATTTTCAATTTGTGACACCTGGACATTTATATCTGGTTTTCTTTGATCCAGGATTCTTTGTCTGTCTTCGTTCTGTGTTAGGACAGAGTTTATGTGGTACGCAGCTGTGTCTGGTGCAGGATATCCTCTCTTCTCTGAGGTCACAAGACAGTGATGTCCCTGTTAGACAGAGGACGTGAGAGTAACACAGCTTCCTAAACTGTAGCCCTGGAAAAATCCCAGCAGGCCTACGCAACCTGTCAGTCTTTCCTTTTAACAGCATGGCGCTCAGTGAATGAAGGGACGATTTCGCAAATTCTGACCTTCCCTTGATTTGAATTAAGTGACGCTAGGTGAACTCAGTGAAACCTACCTTTATTTCTTTTCTGCTTTTGTATCATACTGGCATACTGTGCGAACAAATGTGGAGTACATGTGCAGCATCAGGATGCTATGACACATTAGAATCAGTTCCGTGCAGGGACCGGTGGATGGCTGTGCCTGTGCTGGTGGTGGTGTGTGACGAGTAATAACACAGTAATGGTAAGATTGTGTGGACGTCACTAAAATGACTGAGGCAGTTTAACTTTGTAACGTTATGACTTTATGACATGAATTAATTTTTTTTTTTTTAAAAAAAGCCCAGTAAAGTGGTTGTAACGAACTATGTTATGAGCATTTAGTGGTGGTCCCTATAGTGTACAAGCGAAAGGTCCCTGGTTCAGGTGGGAACACAAGCCCCTCTCACCATGGAGCAGTGCGTCAGAAAGGGAATCCGGCATAAAACTTTTGCCAAATTACCAGTGCAGATTAATCCGCTGCGGTGAGAATACAAGAGAGCAGCTGAAGCCGACTGAAAGTAAGTTTATATAACAGTTTCTGTAATATAGGTGTATACAAAATAATGTCCTAAGTTATGCTCACTGGATATCAGCAGGTACAGTCGAAGACTGAGGACTTTACGATGCTGTCCTGGGTGCTTTAGTGTTAATTTTCCACGCCTGTGTCCCATTGTTGTCCCAAGTGTTGTTGTAAGGTGGAAGGTCACAGAGGAAGGACTGGCAGGAAAGTGTGTATGTGCTCATGCATGTGTGTGAGGTGAGTCATTGTGCTGCTTACTGAAAATACATTTAAGCGCTCCACCCATTTTACTCACTGCTCTTATTTTTGTTTGAACAGCATTTCGTTGAATAAGGTGTTATGTCCTGACTAAAAAGATCACGTCAGTCCTGGGAAGCTGAACAGTGAAGGCTGCTGATATTTACTTTCTCATGTTTGCATTTACTTTTCTATCACAGCGTTTAACATCATGTAGGGGATATGGTAGTTCTTAGCGTTGTCATGCTTCAGTGCTTCAGAGAGATTTTCTATTGTCTTTTCTTTCTATTGTCCGGAACAAAATAGCTGCAGTAATGCTTATTTGTCTTTTATGCTTGTTGCTTTCTGTTGAACCTCAGTAAATAATCAAACAATTTTTAGCTCCCTTTCACTGGAATTAGTTGCATGAAACTATCTCCGCTGTTAAATTGTAATATGATTTAAATGTGCATTTGTACTTACATTATGCTGTGGGGCCCGGTGGACCTCTTGCTGTTCCTCCTCCAGATTGTTACTGTTTTACTCACTTCTGACCAGGCAGTCCTCCACGCTGATGCACTCTCTGCACACTTTAACAAAGTTCTTTTAGTCTTCTTTTTTCCTTCAGCTGTTCTTCTCTTGAAAGTGTTTATGAGATGTTCTTGGAGGTTCCCTTCTGAACCCTTATCTTTAGTGGTGATAAGTTGGTTTCCTGCAGCTCTGCGTTCTGTTCCTCTCCAGTATCCTGAGTGGTCAGTAGATAGGATTGGGTCCTAAATTCTGTTTTCCACATGCAACATCCAGTTCATATGCTGTGGATGAAGTTTTGCGGAGATGCTGCTGAAAATAATTGAACTCGCAGTTGCTGTGGTCTTTGTCTTCAGAATGTCAAACTTCTGTCTGCCCACCTCTTTTTACCCCACATCTGATTGAGACCAGAGTGCTGTCTCTTCCCTCCTCCTGCACTCCCCGCATCCATCCCACTTTCTCTCCACCCACCAGACTTATCAGCCCCCCTGCCTTTCTCCAGCAACTCCTCTCAGTACACACATTCCACCTCTCATATCCAGGACATGCTACACCCCCTTCACCCTCTCACTGTCGCAATGGGGGCTGGGTGTTTTGCCTGTTCGGGGTCAGACTGAGGCGGCTGACCTGATAAGTTGAGGTTCAGGAAAGCAGAAAACGGGGGGGAAGGGCAGCAGAGACAGACTTAGTGTGTCACAAAAGTGGTTGAGAAAAGGTAACAAGGAGCTGAGCAAGTGTTGTTAGGTTTGGTTGTACAACAGTCCAAAAAACTGCTTCAGAAAATGTTGGCCGATTATTAATTACTGAAGTAAGATTAAAAAGATATTTGGAGGCAAATGATGCAATCTGACAGTCAGAAAGCTTCACTTTTGTGAATATTTATCAGACTTGTGCTGCTTTATCTAGAGTTGGCAGTAGATTCTTTCATTATATCTGTGAATTATTTTTCTTTACTAAAGGAGGAGTTGCTGTGGAATATATCTTGTCTGTACCCTGAATTTTACTGCAGCTTATACCTCAAAAAAGTTTAACTCACAAAAGTTAAATTGCATATATTCCACAGTCGTTACTTGCAAAGTGAAATATTTCAACCCTTTTATTCGTTTTCCTTTTAATAATTACGGTTCATAAAAATCAGAAAATAAGTGTTTCTCAGATTATTAGACTATTACATTAAAAAATGCTGTTTATTTCTTGGTCCAGTTTAGTACACACAACCACAATCATGGGGCAAGCTGCTGGCTTGACAGTTGTCCAGATGACGATCATCAAGCCACAAAAGGTCATTGCTGAAGAGTCTGGCTGGTCAGAGTGCTGTATTGAAGCATATTAATGGAAATTTTTTGGAAGAGAAAAGTGTGTCAGGGACAGGTTCAAAAGTGACAGGGATGGCTGCAGCCTTGAGAGGATTTTCAAGACAAGTCGATTTAAGAACTTGGGAGAGCTTCACAAGGAGTGGACTGAGGCTGGTGTAGGTGCGTCAAGAGCCACCACACACAAAGGAAGGAACGAAGCTACAGCCATCACATTCCCAATACCGAGCCACTCCTGAACCAGAGGCAAAATCAGAAGCATCTTATCTGGGCTAAAGAGGAAATGAACAGGACTGTCCTCTTTCGGTGTTCGCATTTACAATTGACAATAAACCAGACTTCATTAAACACACATAAGCATCTACAAGAAGGGCCAGAGCCTTCTGTATTTCCTTCACTATCTGCCAGATGATATTCAGGATGTTTTATGAGTTTGTGGTAGCCAGTGCCATCCTCTATGCTGTAGACTGCAGACTGAGAGTAGCGGACACCATCAGACTCAACAAACTGATCTGCAAGGCCAGTAACATTGTGGGTGTGTAGCTGGACTCTCTGACAGTGGTGTTAGAAAGGAGGATGCTGTCCAAGTTTAGAACAGTATTGGACAGTCATTCACACTCTCTCTGTGACGTGCTGGACAGACACAGAAGCACGTTCAGCAGCAGACTTTTTCCATCACGATGCACCACAGGAAATTATTTCTACCTGAGGTCGTCAGACTCTTTAATTCCTCCCTTTAACACCTTGACCAGTTTCTTTTATCGCCACATCTTGTACATACCGTATATAGTGTTAAACTTTTGAGTTATTTATGTAACATATTGTAATTTATACATGTTTATTTATTTTAATCTTCATTTTCTGCCTTTCAAATTTAAATTAAAGTATAGATAACTGACCGCCTCTAACAAAATGCATGATGGCTTACAGATAATGAGAATCCAAAATTCAGTGTCTCAGAAAATTAGACTACTACATAAGAGCCATAAAAAAAGAATATTTTAAGCAGAAATATCAGGCTTCTGAAAAGTATGTTCATTTCTATGCACTCACTACTTGGTTGGGCCTCCTATTGTATGAATTACTGCATCAATGTGATGTGACATGGAGGCAGTCAGCCTGTGGCACTGCTGAGGTGTAATGGAAGCCCAGGTTGCTTTGATAGATAGATGATAGATGATAGGTCATCTGCATTGTTGGGTTTGGTGTCGCTCATCTTCCTCTTGACAATAACCCATAGATTCTCTATGGGGCTCAGGTCAGGCAAGTTTGCTGGCCAATCAAGCACAGTAACACCATGGTCACTGAACCAGCTTTTG
>VUQH01089960.1:2943-22355 GCA_015106775.1 Etroplus canarensis | reverse complement strand
GTGGATATATTGGACAAAGGATGTTGAAGATGGAGCTGCCAGGCAGGAGGAGAAGAGGAAGACCACAGAGAAGATTCATGAATGTAGTGAAGGAGGACATGCAGAGGGTTGGTGTGAGGGAAGAGGATGCAAGGGATAGGATGAGATGGAGGCAGATGATCCGCTGTGGCGACCCCTAATGGGAGCAGCCAAAAAAAGAAGAAGGTAAATAAAAAGAAACAGAAAGAAAAACACAAAAACACTGGAAGAAGGACATGCAAATGATGACATTTAAAGCTGTTAAAACAATATTAGAAATTCTTTACAACAGTTTGTTACTTCTGTATCACAAAAAGAACAATTCTCACTCTTTTTTGGCATTTAAAAATGTTTTTGCACATCCAGACAAATGCCTAAGCACAAATTGCCTTGATTGTATATGCCTTTTGTGATAAAAACAGATTATGTATTTTCTCACCTAAATACTTTTACACTCCAAAATGTGAATTTTTCATTTTGTAAGTCATGGCATACACAATCACCCAAATATAAAAAGCTACAGAGGCCACAAGTGTAATCATCAAACTTGAGTGCAACAGCGTTACACCACTTAAAAATGGAGTGGAGGGTCCAATACAGGCACTCAGAAATTTGGATCCTTCAGTGCTTGTTTGAGAATCTTTCAAATTCTGCTCTGATCGTGTAAAGTTCTTGTTCTCTGAGTATGTACTGTCATCCTGCTTCTATTGTAAGGTTGGGAACAACACTGATGCTGTCTTATTTGGGTATCCAACACTACAGTGCAGGGAAATGATTGTGCAGTACATTTCTTCTTCTTAAAGTCTGAAGAGATATGCTCATTTTATTTTACAAATTCAATTTGATTCAATTCAATTCAATTTTATTTATCTAGCACCAATTATACAACAAATGTCACCATAAGGTGCTTTACACTGTAAGGTAAAGATTCTACACTGTTAGAGAAAAAACCCAACAATTAGACAATCCTCTATGAGCTAGCACTTGGCGACTGTGGGAAGGAAGAACTTCCTTTAAACAGGAAGAAACCTCCGGCAGGACCAGGCTCAGGGATGGGCAGCCATCTGGCTCGACCGGTTGGGGGTGAGGGGAGAGAGAAGAGAAAAAGGAGAGCAATGAGAGACACAGACTATAGGAGAGAGAAGAC
Organism: Etroplus canarensis; assembly: GCA_015106775.1. Classification (NCBI taxonomy): domain Eukaryota; kingdom Metazoa; phylum Chordata; class Actinopteri; order Cichliformes; family Cichlidae; genus Etroplus; species Etroplus canarensis. Next base: position 21,190 of record VUQH01089960.1, on the reverse strand, counting down.
AACAATTAATGACATACAGCAGTAGCAAATACAGTAAATGCATGGGGAGTGAAAAGAGGTGGGTGGAGAAGAAATGCCCAGCACATCATAAGAGGGCCCCAGCAGCCTAAATCTATTGCAACCTTTTGCAAACGTAAGCTTTATCAAAAAGGAAAGTTTTAAGCCTGATCTTAAATGTAGAGAGGGTGTCTGCCTTCTGAATACAAACTGGGAGCTGGTTCCACAGGTGAGGGGCCTGATAGCTGAAGACTATGCCCATTCTACTTTTAAATTCAGTTCTGGATTTAACAGGGAGCCAATGACGAGAAGCCAATATAGGGGATCTCTCTTTCTAGTCCCTGTCAGTACGCTCAATGCAGCATTTTGGATCAACTCGAGGCGTTTTATATTCAATTCAGTTATTCAGTTCAGTTATTTATATGGTGCCAGTTCACAACAAAAGTCACCTCAAGGCACCTTACACCATAAGGTAAAGACCATACAGTATTTTGCAAGAAATGCCCAGACTGCTTGAAGTTGATAGGAAGGCAACGGTAATACAAATAACCATTCATTAAGCATGCAGAAGAGCATCTCTGAATGCACAAGACATTGAATCTTGAATTAGATGGGCAACAGCAGCAGAAGACCACACCAGGTGTCATTACTGTCGGCTTAAAGAAGGAAACTGAGGCTACAGTTTACACAGGCTCACCAAAACTGAGCAACAGAAGACTGGAAAATCTCTGAGGAATGTTCCCAGCACCTTGTTGAATCTATGCTATGAATAATTAAAGTAATTCTGAAGGTATAAGGGGGTCTAACCAAGTACAAGGTGTTTCTAATAAAGCGGTTCGTTGATGTATATTTCCACCTGGACTGACTTCATGGCATCATCTACACTACCAGTCAAAAGTTTGGACACACCTTCTCATTTCTCATGGCCTTCTCCACAACACAACTGATTAAGGCAAGAAATTCCACAAATGAACTCTGACAGGGCACACCTGTGAAGTGAAAACCATTTCAGGTGACTACTTCATGAAGCTCATTTAGAGAATGCCGAGAGTGTGCAAAGCAGTAATCAAAGCAAAGGGTGGCTATTTTGAAGAATCTAAAATATTAAACATGTTTTGAGTTATTTTGCACTTTTTTCTTCACTACATAATTTCATGTGTTCATTCACAGTTTTGATGGCTTCAGTGAGAATCTACAATGTAAATAGTCATGAAAATAAAGAAAAACCATTAAATGAGAAGGTGTGTCCAAACTTTTGACTGGTAGTGTGATTTGCACACCCATGATGACTCATGATGATGAAAAAAGCTTTTTTCATGACATTAGCAAAACTGAGGTAAACTTATACATGCTGTATGCATCCATAGTGGTCACTCACTCAACATTATCATGGTTTTAATTCCTTGAGTAAATAGAATCTCAAATTTTACATTTGGCAAGCTGAAAGGCACCATTCAAGTGTCAAAAATTATGATATTAGAAATTTTTTTTGGCCAGAATGTATCATGACTCAAAGATGAGCCTGGGATAAAAATAAAGGTTAAAAGAAGACTGTTCATAACATATAGTGTGTATGAGCCTAATATATAACAATGACTCTTTAAAGTTTATCCAAAGAGCACCGTTTCTCCTCCATTTAATTATTACATAATAGTTAAAACAACCTGGGTATCTATGCTTGTTTTTGTGACTTCATGTAGCAGACATTAAATTGATGCAGTTTTGGTATTGAAACTACCTCATGATAGTGACGCTCAGTATTGGTCATAGAAAAAAGAGTCTTCACCTTTATATTGATACACTTGGAGTCAGCATAAAACTGATTTGGTTGCCATTTGTAACAGATTTTAAATGTGTTTTTCAGCCCTGAAAATTTGTCCATATTATGTGGTTAAGGGTCAAAAAGCTAGAAAAAATACTTCAAGGCCCTGCAATGCAAAAGATTTTCACAAGTATGAAGCTAAAATTTTGCATGGCTTCGTTAGGTATGCTGGAGTTATTGGACAAATAAAAACAGCTGATTCTGAAAGGGTCAGTGGCTAACTTCGGTCACACTTGACTGCTTCTTTACTCTAAAATGCACAAGTTAAATTTGTTAGAACACTAATGATGGCTTGTCTCCATTTAATTGTCCCATTTCAGTGAACTTGCATGCAAAACAAAAGAGTTCTAAAAGAGGGACACTTAATTGGACTAAATCCCTCATTTAAATGTTATTAATCACATTAGTTATTCTCCAAGTATACTGTTAATTTTTGAAAGCTCTATTTGCATATCTATGACACTGTTTAGGTGGCACATGTTTCCACAGTACTCTTTTCTTATCTGTTAACAACATTCACAACAACCTTTTACACTGTGTGCTATGTATTAATTAACCCTGACGTATTCAGTCCATGCAGCTATGAACATAGTGTTAATTTTTATTCTTACTTTTAGTGATCTTGACATCGCTCTAAGCAGCATTGCAGACTTGGTTTCTTTCTGGTCTGTGGATCTTCGCCTGAATTAAATTATGCTCCTGCCATTGTTTCGGGGGCTCGTTTTAAGTAAAGAAAGAAACAGACAGTTATGCAGAGACAGTGTATTCATTCTTGCACAAAGTGAATGTTCCTGTCACTTCATCTTCATTCTGATTGTCACTGTGATGTCTCAGGGCTGTCTATCAAGATAACATGGGAGACCACACGAGGGACATATTCCACTGAGGTGCCAAAGGCTTTTGGCATAATCTCTCTCTCTCTCTCTCTCTCACTCTCGCTCTCTTTTTTTTGCTTGTTTTGTTTTACATATTGTGTCTCTGGCAGAAAAAGGAAAAACAGTTTACTCTTATCATCTGTTAAAATCTCATGCAAAACAAAGCAAAACAAAAAAAGACACACATTTGGATAACATATCATGGCAGAAAGATTTTCTTCTCTTCCCTGCATATCTGTTTGTCTATTCACCTCTGGCACATGAAAAAGGGCAAAGGGTCATCAAATACAAGCCCCAGTGGTCTGTGTATCCTTTGTGTGACACTTTCCCTGTGCAGCAGTAGTATCTGTTTGCAGAGTAGGAATGAAACATACTGAGCATAGAGACTACATTTTTTTAAACATAGGAGCTCACAACAACTTAAGTATGGCATACTTTTTAAAAATAGCACCATGTCTGCAAACAATGAATAATTCAATAACATATTTAAAAGCACATGCATGTTTTAGCAGTTGAGGTCTATTGCGAGTTATCATTCTACATTCTGTGGTTTAGTGTTACTCACTGGGAATACTAGTACTTGTGTGCAGCAGAAATAATCACTGGCTCTGGACATATGCAACAGATAAGTAGGAAGTAAAATGATTACAACATCACTGACAGTATGCATGTGAGGACTCTACAGTCATTAAATGGCTGAAAGATTTTTCCAGATGAAGCTATCTTGCAATACACGGTAACACATGCAAAACAAACCTTTTTGTGCTTTTAACTTTTTCACATTGCATTTTTGTAAATTAAGGTTTGTAATAATGGTTTCTACCAGCCTGATCATAACTAATTTTTTTCCCTCAAATATAATTGTTTGTCCTTCAGCTGTGCCGAACAAAGAAACTTAATGTAGACATCTACTGTGAGGCTGATAGGGGTGCTTTGTCCTCCAAAGTGCTGCACAGGTTAGCATGAGGTGTTTGTGTTTTCCTGTCAGGACCCTGAACTACACTCTGGCTGTCAGGATGTCTCTCCTCCTATAAAGAGCTGTTTGCAAAGAGCACTTTTGTAAGGAAAGCTCAGTATGAATTGTCTGTACTTGTTAAAGTGTCACACTTGTGCTCTTTGACAGGTGTGAAGGTGTCGAGGTGATCTGGGCTTTTAGGTTACACTTCTTCTTTTGTCTTAACATTTGAACTTAAGTAGTTGCCAACTCTGAATCCATCCCTTTGTATTCTGTAATTCAGTGCAGCTTGCATCAGAAACACTCTGAGTTAAATGTCGAGTGAAGGGACAGAACTGGCACATTCACTTTGTATCGCTTCTTTAATCTATTGTGTATATGTGTTGCCAATCACTTAATGAGATCTCCAAATAATTTGATACCCCATGATAGGTCACCAGAGAACAGAAATAGATAGATAAAGGTGTGTGGGTACAGTGTTGTGAGATTCATGCCCTGCATGCACAAACTAAGGGCAAAGGAGATTTCATTAGTCAATGATTGTTTATTTGAACAATCACTGACAAACGATTGTTCAAAGCAACAAGCCTGCGGAGGTTAACATATTAACTCCAACCCCAGCTCATCTTACCCAGTGACACAGTCCGCCTCCTTTTCTTCTTTAAGAAGATCGAGGTGCCTTTATTGTTCTGTCCCTCCTCTTTCAGAAAGAAGTGACCTCATAGCCACAACCATTTGGTGTATGACCAATAGAGCAATTTGTAACCATAGAATGAGAGCAATATAAGTTCTTCATCTCCTGGTGACAACTGCCTCAGGTGAGCCCCTGAGTTATACAGGAAGAGTATGTCCTTGGACCTGGAACAAATATATAATGAAATAATTTTTTCTTGTCCTTAGATCTGCCCCCTGGTGTTTGATACCCACACAAGTGTCATAATTTGCTCAAAGGCAAAATGCAGGTCATGCTGATTAAGTATAACACAGTCTAAGGCATGACTGGTTAAGGCCAGGGAGACATAATAACTGTGCTCAGGTGGCTTGTCGTTGTTTGGTTTGCTGTCTATGTGCCCTTTAAAGCAATACCTGCTGCTGGACAGCTGTCTGTGCTTCATGCAGTAAATGTGAATGTTTCCTGCAGAGAATGCATCTATTCATGTTGACAGTCTAAGCTGATTCACATTGGGCACAAATAAACATGAAGAATGTGTTGGATACATGCAGCCATTCATTTGTTTAACTGATTCAGAGTTTCATGTTCTGCAGGGGCCCCTTCCAAACACATCCCCCTAACACTTCTAAAGCTTGTTAAATATGAATAAGCAGGTGATTCCATAATGTTTTTGAGTATATGTGTTGAAACACAAAATAGTTTTTAGGCTTAAATTGTTGTCAAATGTATTAACTTCCCCAACAAGTTCTCTGTAACAAAGCAAGAGAGTGATCTAATAAGGTGGAAAAAGCAGTGCAGAGCGCCCCAAGCAGATAACCTTCAGGGTGATAGCAGTCAAATTTAAATGTATGGTTTCATCTTTGTCTTTGCTTTTAAGGAGCAGAATTGTCAAATTTATTGATCATACTTCAAATTCATTCCAGAGAGAAATTTTAAGTTTCGTTTTTGTGGTGAAAAATAGGACACCATAATTTTTTTCGGCATTTTTTATTGACATTTCCAAAACTGTTCTCTCAGATAGAATGAACTGTTCTCTTTCATGTCATAGTCTCTAGTTTTGTTAATGCATCAACCCACTGCAAATATGTTGGAACTCTATTTAACCATGGAGGAGAGTCTCTAGTTTCTTAAGTCCTCATCTTCTTTTTGGATGGAGCCAAAATTTAGCTTCTGTGCTTAACGGTGCTTCTTTTTCTCCTTGCTCTGTTCTTCCAGAGAGAAATCAGTCATGGATCACCACCCTAAAGAATGTTGCCACTGACCCAAATGCAATGAAGACAAAGACAAACAGTACAGTATTACAAGATCTGTTCAGAGAGAGGATATATGCCCGTCAGTTACAAAAGCCCTCTAATAGGCCAACACAACCTGTCTTTGGAAACCTATTACTGACTCTGTTTTGGTGTCTAACTGGCAAAAAGTACTGGCTTGAACTATGCCAGCAGACAGTCGAGTGAAAAATAAGGATCCCCGGAGATCAGATTGCAAGGGTTCGCTATTCGTCAAAGGCATGAAAATAAATATTGCAAATACAATACTGACTGCAAGGTTGCTTTACCAGCAGTGGTACATCTTGGACACTGGCATGAATTTCACTAGCAGCTGCTCTGGGAGGATCACAGTGACCAGTGGATGAAAATGTATCCAACAAAGTATTTGCATCATAAAAGAAAATGTCAGGATCCTCTTCTCTCTCTCTCAAACTGACATGGCCCCGGAGAATGTGGTTGTGAGACATATTCAGTGGTATTTGTAGAGAAATGAGAGGGGTAACAGAGTAGCAGAGAGAAGTTACAGCACGAAGTCCAAGCTTTGCAAATCTAGCTCCTGAGAAAAGATAGAAAACCTGGAACAAAGCTTTGTCTCAGTTCTCCATCAAGCTAATCATTCATTCATATATGTATATAATTTTTTTATCAGTTCACTTGCTGCATCAGAAAAATTGTAGAAATTAAATTACTTGTATTGATTAGACACTGTATAACCACCATGTGAAATTAACATTCCTTCTCCTATTCATGTTGTGATTATTTAAAATAATGGTTGTTTGGAATGCTCATGAAATGCCCTCTACCATATACCATTGAACCCAGTGGAACACCTAATGTCGTGTACATAGCCCCCAGTGTAGAACAGTTTATTATTACATCTACACACATTTTTCACTCCTCATTGCTTTTGATTGTTTGTTTTTATTTACTAGTTTTACATTTAGCAAGGGTCAGTGTCACTATTGGTAACATGAGGCTATACCTGGACCCTACAGAGGTTGCACAGGTAGTCCAGTTCCTCCCAGCACAGTCTCAAGAGCATGGAGGAGATTCCAGGAGAGCTGGACAGGATTGTAAGAGGTCCTTAACCCATCAAAAGAACTGATGTGACTGTTTCTGAACAAAAAATCAGAAACAGATTTCATGAGGTTGGCATGAGGGCCAAACGTCCTCTAGTGGGCCCTGTGCTCACTGCCTGGCATCGTGGATCTCGAAGTGCTTTTCAGAGATGATAGCATGTTCTCCCTGAGCACATCTGACAGACGTGAAAGGGTCTGGAGAAGCCATGGAGAACATTATGCTGTCTGTAACATTGTCCAGTCATCAGTTTTGTGGTTGGTTATTGATGGTCTGTGGAGGCATATCTATGGAGGGACACAGAGATCTCTACAGGCTAGACAACAGCACCCTGACTACTATTAGGTATGGGTATGAAATCCATGAACCCACTGTCAGACCCTACGCTAGTGCCATGAGTCCTGGGTTCCTCCTGGTGCACAACAATGCCTAGCCTCATGTGGCATAAGTCTGCAGGCAGTACCTGGAGGATGAAGAAATTGATACCACTAACTGGCCTCCACACTCGCCTGAGGTAAGTCAAACAGAACACCACTGGGATATTATGTTTCAGTCCATCCACCACCACCAGGGGTAGACTGTCCAGGAGCTGAGTGATGTCCTGGTCCTGATCAGGGAGGAGATCTGCCAGGACACCATCTGTTGTCTCGTTAGGCGCACGCCCTGATGTTGTCAGGGCCATACAACTACCATTTTGAGTTACTGCAATGAGATTTTAGCAAACTGGACTAGCCTGCCACATATTTGTTCACTTTGATTTTCTTGGCGTGCAGATTGTGTGTAGGTTGATAATAATAATCTCCATCAAATGATGTGGCATCCTTTTGTTTAAAACACATTACCCAGTCCATATCAGCATATATATCCAGAATTATTTTTCCTCTTGACATCTGATGTGTTTTCAAAGAGTTCCTTTAATTATTTATTATTTTTTTTGTATGTTGAAGTATTCAAGGTTCTTTTTTTTTTGACTGCTCCCATTTGGGATTGCCACAGTGGAACATCTGCCTCCATCTCTGATCACCACCCCTCTTCATAACCTAGCTTCCACAACTCTTTCACATATCTTCATGGTATGGCTCAATGAACTTGATTCCCTTTGTACTTACTGCAGCTCTGCACATCACCCATAACACTGAAAATGGGTACCAGTACATTTGTTCTCCATTCCTCAGGCATCCTCTCCCTTTCTGAGATTAAACACTCTGGTTGAAAGTTCACTGCCCTCCCTCCTTGACATTTCCATACCTCCACACATATGTCATCTGGACTAATCACCTTTCCACTTTTCATCTTTTTCATAGCTGTCCTCACTTACTACATACATTTTTTCCCAAATATGCCAAACAATTAACGCCTATTCTATAAATTTAGACAAAAAACATACAGGTGTAATATTTGTCCAGTGCTGGGAGAAACAACATTATGCTGGCACCAAGTAAATACAAATACAGTGTAACTGTGTGAGACACATGTCTACATGGAGGGATGGATGCTAAAAAAGGGTTCTCAAACTTCTTGTGGCATGCCCCACCTTAATAGATGACAGAAATTTATACCCCAGATGCCCTCCTTTTAAGTCTCTCCCATTGGAAGTATAACATTGTTCTTTTTTTTTTTTTCTTTTTTTTAAACCTGTCCTGTCTGGCAGTATTAGCAAGCAGAATCATGGTCTGAATGCTTTGTTCTGCCAAACACATTTAATTTACCAGAAGGAGCTCCATAAACTCTATGGCCTCCTGTTGTTGATATACTTCTTTCTTTCTTTATTGCCAGAACAGACAGGTAGGGAAAAGAAAAGAAAGAAGAAGAAAAGAGAGAAACAGAAGAGAAAAGAAGAAAGGAAGTATAACATTGTTTTGACTTCCCCTTCCTTAGAGATTTTTGTCAGCAAGATTACTGTCATGGCCTCTCCTGCCTGAAAATGTATAAATTCAAATTCATTATTTGTATTGCCCAATATCACATGAAAAAGTGTAAAAGTGCTGAACAGGCTTAAAAAACATCAGAAAAAATAAAACGAATAAAAACCATATAATAAACAAACCACGGAATTAGAAATAAAACACACACACACACACACACACACACACACACACACACACCCATTACCCCAAACACACTCACATATAACTTCACAAATACTTACATAATCCATGAAAATCCATCTATAAAAATAAGTCACACGTAAAATCCTATAAAACCCAACAACAGGGAAATATGGGTGAAGGACCTCTGGGGGAGTCTTGTGGTGTCTGGCACCAGGGCATTGCAGCAGAGCCTTTAGGTTCTGTAGGTTATGGAGTAGTGGCTCATATGTCTTACAGATGCTCAACTGGACTGGGACCTGGGGAATTTGGACATCAAGTCAATGCCTTGGGCTCTTTATCGTTTTCCTCAAGCGGTTCCTATAGAGCTGCAGAAATCATTCTGTTTGCCACTTTGAATACAATACATATAATTCTCAAGAGAAGCCAAAGAGCAGGACAACTCATCAAGGACAGAGGAGGTCAAAGACAAAAGGTAAATGTGGCACAGCAGGGATGGTTATGGTTATCATTCCTTCCTTAACCCGGAGCACCATGGCTGTTGGGATCTGTTTGTGTTGAGTTTGATTCTGGCATTTTGTATATTATGAAATCATGTTTAGTTTAGATTCTTGATAGTTTTTGATTTTCTTATTATGAACTTGGCCCTCCATGTATTTTGCAGTTATGATCCATATGGGAATTTATTGTTACTTTATCCCTTTGCCATTTAGAGCCTGGTTTCCCTTGTTTGTGAATGTGATTATTATTCCTCCCTCATAGTACCTGGGATCAACCATCCAAAGCAATGGACAGAGCACAAGAGAGGTGAAGAAGAGAGTGCAGGCAGGGTGGAGTGAGTGAAGACGAGTGTCAGGGGTGCTTTTTAACTGAAGGATAGCAGCAAGAATGAACGGGGAGGTCTACAAGATGGTAGTGAGGCCTGCCATGATGTATGGTCTGGAGACTGTGACATTATCTGTGTGTATATATAGGCCTGCCTCTTTTAAGTTAATTATCATAGTGTCTGTGAGTCTCCCTGTTTTTTTTTCTCTATGTGTGGACTACCTGTATTATTTTCTAGTCTTACTTTAGTGTAGGTGAGCTGTTTCTTTGCAGCCATTTTGTGCTTTGGGCTTACAAGTTTTCCTGGAAATAAAGGGATTTTCTGTTTCCACTCGTCTGCCTTGGAGTCCTTCATTTGGGTTCTCTTCCCCGCTCCACCTCTGCATCATGCCAGTGACCTGCTTAAAAGAAGAATGTTTCACCTGGCTTGTTAGGAGGAACAGTTTAATACACACAGGGAATGATTACCATTAGTGAAAAAGTATGAAGGTTGGCAGAGGCTGCGTAACAACCAAAAAAATTGCTGCCCTCACATACACAACCCCTAAATACCATATCATCTATAGCATCGGCCTTTTACACAACTGTAAAGTAGGTGGTATAGGAAGAGAACAAGTGAATTAGGGAAGGTTGGAGAAGTGGCATTTTGCCCTCTTTCAAAGTACAATTTTAACATTATTTGATAAAGTAACAGAACAGTTTTACTATAATATATACAAACAGAGTGATGAATTTTGAAAAATGTAATCTGCGCTTTACATTTATATGTAAAACAGCTGCTCTGCCAGAACATCCTCTGCTACCCTGCAGTCTCTCTCCTCTTTGGCATTTGTATCTTTTGCTGCTCTTTGTCCAGGGACATTGTTGGGCCTGTGCCACAGTCTGCGTGAAATGACACTCACCATCCCATTAATTGCAGCCTGAATGTTTTTGTTTATTTGTGTGTTTGTTTTGTTTTTACACTCTCACCTTAAAATGTTATGTTTTCTCTGGCTTCTTCCTCAGACACTATTCTTTCAGTTTCCTTAGTCAGAGATTCAGGTGCTTTTTTCTTAGTGCTCAGCTTTGTCTAAGATACTCCTCAAGTCAAACGTGTGTCTGTATATAGAAATACTAAGATTCACTAACTTCTAGATGGTGAAAAGAACAAAATTAGCTGTTGTGCATTTATCTGACATGATTTTGCATGTGCACAGGGTAAGAACATTTTTGAGGCACTGGCATGTTGAACGCAACATGCTACAAACATAGACTCTCAGACATTCAATACCAGCTTGCTACTTCCCACAACATTCACTGTAGGTGCTCAAACATGCAGCATAATGACAGAGATGATCTGTGTCACTTGTTACTGATTTTGCTCTCACAAGAGTATCCATTACCTGTAATTACTAAATGTAATGACTCAAAGCCTCCCTCACCAAATGCCTCTCTTGTTGTCTTCTGTTAACTTGCTGTCAGTCCTCACTGAGCCGTTCCCCAAACCACAGCCTCTGGCCTAGCTCCTTGCGTCATTACCAGTGAATGTGTCATTCACATTTAGGGTTGGGGTCCTTGCATGTGAATTGGAAATAATTTATCTGAATTTTGGGAGGGGGACCACACCCCAAATACATCCCTTCCAGCGGCTTCCTGGTTGCCCTACGCACCCTTTTAGTCTTGTTTCCATGCCCTACCCTCCCTCCCCTTTTTTCTCTGTTTTCCAACCTTTCTCAAAGGTATCGGAGGATCTACGGACCCAGGAGCCATTGTCAATCCTCATAGAGGCCTCCCCCCACACCGCCATCTCCAGCCTAGCTCATCATATCAATAAACAATAATGTCATCTATTGTAAAGCTTCTTATTCTTTGACGATGACTGTCTCTAATAGCCAGTGGGATTCCTTAATTTTCTTATAGGAATGCAAGAAAATAAATTCCAATCCATAAATTCACTTTATTTAACTTTTAGTTAACCAGTGAGGTAGAAAGCTTGAGATCCAGCATCTCTTGAAGGATTGTGGAGAAAACAGTTCATATATATGTATATGTACACACAAACACACGGGTTTACAAATAAAATGATGTGAAAAGTATCGAGTAACCTCATACTGGAACATTTTCAAAAAAAGTTGATGATTAATCAGTTTGCATTAATGCATGCACATTATCAGGGTGCTTATAGTTACAAAATGATGCTAAGCAGCATGAGCTTTAAAAGATGAAGATATTTAATTAGTTCTACAGTAAAATATAAGGCATGCCAAACAGAAAACAGAATGGACACTTGACCACATACACATATTACCTAATAGAAATAGCTGTCCTCTTGCATAGTGTTACTCTTAATGCTTTACCAGTTGCAAGTGCAGTGTCATCCCAATTGATGCCTGTGTCACCTTGCATCCAGAATGTGTGGCTCATGCTGAGTTAGGCTTTTGTCTCCCACTGCGGTCGCCCATGTAGGTAACAGCATGCATCCAAAGCAGCGCGTGGCACTCAGGGCAAGAACATACACTCAGTAAATGAGTGACATAGAAAATGTCGATCCTTTGTTTTACCTTTTGCCCTTCAAATTACCCATTGACAGTTACACTGTGCTTCCAGCTGAGGGATGAGCTTTAGTAGATGTCTATGATCAGTGCAAGATTTGTGCCAGCGCTATGTATGTCTGTCCTTAGTGGCCTACATTAGTGAGTGAGCAGGGGAATAAAAAAATTAGTGGATTTAAGGTTCTTTTTTGGGATCAGATTAGGAGCTAAAGCCCACAGTGACTGACAGCATAAAAAGCCCCAAAGATTTGAATATTGTAATCCCAATGGCTTTCCCCTTTAGTGCAAACATGTTTTCGGCTTTTAGTTAACATTCTGTGAAAACTGTTCACATTTTTCCCCCCATAAATTCAACCACCTCCTGAGCATCCTGTTCTATTCATCTACACCATCCCCCACCTATGAACCACCACCACTGCCACACCAACACCCTCCTGTTATTCCCTCTGTCAGTCTTATCACTGTGCCCTTGGCTTTCATTTCTCTGGGGTTTTGATGGGCGCTGTGATGGCACAATGATTGACAGGCTGAGCTGATTTCCACACACTAATCATGACATCACTGCTCAGTCAATTTCATTTTATTTCACATCACATCATATCAAAGCAGTGTGATTGGAAGGCAAAAAAATGGCTAAAATATATTTCACTCCTTATCTTATAGGGAAATAATGTACATTGTCAGTTTCATTTACACTTTGATCCATTATCTGCTATTTGATCAAAAATCCTTAAACAACCAAAACCCATTTTACAAAATACATTTCACTGCCATGTGAATCATTTTTAATAGTATATTGTAAGTAAACTGAAATTACAGTACTTGTATGCTTCCACCAATTAGTCACGTTGCAGTTCATCTTCATGTCTGCTCAGTTTTGCCCTTTGGGATTTTACATTTCATCATGCCATTATTTTATCTCATTAGACATTTACTGTCATGAGTAGTGTATTAATTTTGGAGTTGGTCAAAAAGCATTTTCTGAGGTCACAGTGCCCTTGACACTAATTTTTGATTGCCAGATTATAATCCTTTCATTCTTGAGTCAAAGTCAATGCCAAACTATAAGAAATCCCATTAAAACTTTTAAGCAATATTGTGTTCACAAGTTCAGAGACACTCAGAACCATGAGTATAAAAACAGCTTTAAAACTCATTTGAAATAGCTCATATCCCAGTACCTCTCTGAGTCTCCATTATTTTTCAGTTATTAGCAGTAACTTACAGGAGTGATGAAAAATGATTTTTGCTGTGCATTTAAAACAGAAGCAACTAATCTTTTTACAAATACATGTCTTAGTCTGTCAGAAAGATTAGGAAAAAACTACTGGGGTGATTCTCATAATACTTGGTGTCAAGGTGGAGCATGGGTAACTGAATAACCGATTTGAATTGTCTTCATTATTTAAAAATACATACTGAAGTTTACAGATCTTAAGAAGAGGGGACTATTGTTGGAAGTCCGGGGTGGGTTTCTGACTAAATGTAGCTCATTTTTGGTCATCAACACTGCCCAGGATGTGTCTTTTTAGCCACTATCCCAGTCAGACCTCCAGGGTGACCAGCCTAAAACCATGATGCACAGGAAAGCAAAATACAATTTGGTCTTTTATTGGATAACGTTACTTACAAGGTACAAGACAAACAGGCTGTCAAACAATGTATATAAAAGCTTGAAGGAGATCCAGAAAAAGGAAACAGGGAAGCAGGCAAAAACAAAGGCCTGAAAACTATTAGGAAACACATAGAGATAATCTTGCAACAACTGATTGTGCTCCACTGGTATATATGCTGAGGAGCTAATAAGGCGAGTAAGGATAGGAGAGTGTGGAGGTGGGAGTGGCTGGCTCTGAAATGAAAGGAAAGCTGGTAAACAGCAAAGCACAAGCAGAATGAATGAATAGATCTGTGAAAAACAGCTAGTCGTGAAGCTTGCCTTCATTATAAGAGAAAGAGACATGAGATTCACAGAATCCTGAATTAAACTGTATGTGACAATTCAACAACAGACTTCCGGGGGGCACATACACTATATGGGTAAAAGTATTGGGCCACACCTCTTAATCGCTGAATTCAGGTGTTTCATTCAGCCCCATTGCAACAAGTGTATGAAAATCAAGCACCTGAACAAAGCAGTCTGCCTTTACAAATATTTGTGAAAGAAATGGGTCATATTCCACAATTAACTGTAAGTGCTGCTATTGCAAACTGGAAGTGTTTAGGAACCACATCAGCTCAGTCATGAAGTGGAAGAACTTGCAAAGTTATGGGGGGGTTCTTATGACTTAGTAACCACAGAGTTCAAAACTTCTTCTGCCATTAATGTGAGTACAAAACTATGCACCAGGAGCTTCGTGGCAAGAGCTTCCATTGCTTAGCAGCTGTATTCAATACATAGATCCCAAGCAGACTGCCAAGCAGCAAATGGAGTGGGGTAAAGCACGCTACCACTGGTCTCTGGAGCAATGGAAACTTGTTCTGCAGACTGACAAATCACGGTTCTCTACTTGACAGTCTGATGGATGAGTCTGGGTTTGGCAAATGCCATAAGAACATTACCTGCCTGACTGCACTCTGCCCAATTGCAAATTTAGTGGAAGAGGGCGTTTTTATGAGGTTGGCCTGGGCCCCTTAGTTCCAATGAAGAAAAATTTTAATTCTTCAGGTTACCAAGAAATGTTTTACAATTCTATGCTTCCAACTTTGTGGGAATGTTTTGGGGAAGGCCCTTTTCTGTTCCAGCTCGACTGTGCCCCTGTCAACAAAGCAAGGTCCATAAAGACCTGGTTGAATGACTGTGGAAAAACTTGACTGGACCACAGAAAGCCCTGATCTCAAGCCTCATAGAACATCTTTGGAATTAACGAGAATGGAGTTTGCAAGCCAGGCCCTCTTGTCCAGCATTAGTGTCTGACTTCACAAATGCTTTTCTGGATGAATGGGCAACAGTTCCCACAGACACACTCTAAAATCTTGCAGAAAGCCTTCCCAGAAAAGTGGAAGTTATTATAACTGCAATGGGGAGACCAACTCATATTAATGCCTATGGATTTATAATAGGATGTTATTTAAAGCTTTCATAGGTGTATTGTGTAAGTGGCCCAAGACGTTTGTCCACACAGTGTATCTTTTTGAAATGTTTTGATATCAAGTCAGCAAGTTATTTTAAGAGGTTTGTCAGATTTGACGATTTACTCTATGCATGCAGTTTTTTTATATCCCTGAGATCAGTGACATTTAAGTAAATTTAGCTACATGCTTAAAATTAACTGTCCAGATAAGTGCCCAGTGGTATTTTAAGATGCCTTCGAAGTGCCGGTAGAAGATCTTGGTTTCCCATTTGTTGATGACTAATGGGTTTATCAAAGCATGTTTGATTTATGCAAAGTGGTTTATTTATTGTTGCTAAGTGAGGGATGACAGGGTCACCCTGTTTTGTTTGTTTTGTTCTAATCTCTTTTACAAACTTCCTTTCCAATATCTTGAGAAAGAAAGTTAATATTTAAGAGGTAATTTTTAAATTTAAGGCTTTGGAAGGAGTAGAACATGACTGGATTTAAATTAAAGTAACTACAACTACCAAAGTTTTACATCTATTTATGGCATCCATAAAAAAAAACCCTTCTCATTTTCCTAATCATTCACTCTCTATTTGTCACTGTTTCTTTCCCTCTCCTTTTATCTCTTTATCTCTCTACACGTGACTACACTGTACTATAAATAGCAAAGCATTCCCCCAAAACATCTTCTCACTGAGGGAAAAGAAGCATTAAACCTAAATAAGCATGCCTTTGCCTGACAGGCAAAAGGCCAATGTTTCACCTCTAAGCCTGACGCTAATCATGGTGACAATATTTAGAAAAAACTGCACACAGATACTCGCAGCAGCTCTGTCATCTTTGACATTTCCCATTTTCCATCTTGTTATCTGCAGCCTTTTGTTGACATTCCCAAAGCCTCACGTGCGGAGCCAGAAACAGTCGAAGGAGGATCTAAAAATAGCAGCAGTGCACAGCTCAGTGTGCCCAATATGAGTGAGCACGTTTTTAATATCTCCTCATAAATATGCATGAGATTAAGTACTCCAGACTCCACTGTTTATTGAGTGACAAGCATTGTTTTGAAATTCATCCACTCCCTGCAACCACACTGCAAATTAGTTTTTTCATCCAGTTTAATGTGAACAATGCTTGATTGAATGGCATGTGAATGGAACCAAAAGAGATATGATACCCGTTATTGTAATCATTATGAGAAAGGGAAATACATAACATTCCCGCTGAGAAACTCCTCTTTCTTATGTAAATATATATATATATATAGATAGATAGATAGATAGATATACACTTGATCCCCTAAATGTTCAAAAGAAGGTCTAATCTCTGTATCTATAGCTCCCTGGCAATCAGTTAAATGTTTTAAGAGATGTGAGTGCCAATTTGTAGAGTTACCCTACAGGGTAAACACACCGTATATTTTTTGCATATCTGTTGCAAAGCTTTAAGAAGGTCTTGAGGGATGTGCTGCCTTTCCCCAACATACTGTGCTCATATACTTCTAATCTATGTAGGTGCCAAAAGTGGTTCATCACTCATGACCTCACAAACTGGGCAGCATATGCCTCGGTAGATGCTGACCATTCTGGCCAAAACTTCATACATATATTTAACAAAGCCCACCTGTCTGTAGCAGATTTTCTTTGTCAATTTCCATGACACTTCTTTGGCAAAAAAGGTGTAACTGTTACCTAGTGGTTAAAATCCCCTTCGCTGAATTGGCTCCAGTGACAGCCTCCATAATCTGAGGGGACAGGTGTTGCCATGACAACAGCTTGCCCTGAGCTGAGCTGGCAGAGCTTACAAACAAATGATTGCACGAGTTAAAAAAAAATGCGTGAGCCAAATATACCTGTAAAGAGCACACGAGGCATTCTGCTTCCTATGCGGCTCTGTAAGAAGAAAGAGTAAAATTCATCTAAGGCACTGAGCGAATTCAGAAGGGAGTTTGAGACACAAAGCAGATACCACAGTCGGCATGAACTGACCTTGAATCTAGTAGCAGATAACTTAGTACAGGAATTGAAAACTGCCGGTGCATGGTAGTCTCATCGCTCTGCTGTTTGAAGATAAAGCTAATAATAGAGACACTGAGTCTTATGAGAGTGAAAAGGAACATCAACAAGCACTAAAAGAGAAAAGGGTTTACAAAGTTGTCCCATAGAGGAACAGCTGTGTGACTAATGATCAGCAGTTTCAGTAACTTCTGACCTTTAAAAATTTCCATCATTATGGTTCCTGATGAGTTATGTGTTCAGGTTAAAGACTTTGATCCATATCAGTTAGTCCAGCTGACAGCTACAGGGAGTTATGCTTTTACAGATAGGGCAGGATTCCTTAATCACTCCTCCTTTATTTGCTTTTGGGCTGTTATCAGCTAAAATTGTGGGTGCTAATCTGTAAAAAAAAGTAAGAACAAGTGTGGGCCTTGCATTTAATTCTACGAGAAAACTGAGGGAAGACATTGTATTAAAGTGAAAAAGTAATTCAGTATTCTATGAAACAATCATTCAACCCGAGTGCTAAAACATTATTTTTACTTACTGCAGGGGAACACAAGTAAGTGTATTCCTAGTGTCGGTCCCAAGTCGGGTAAATGGAGAGTGTTGAGTCAGGATGTGCATCTGGCATAAAAACTTTGTCAAATCAAATATACAGATTCATCTTCCAAACTGGATCGGTCACTGCCCTTGTTAACAAAGACTGCCTTCTGTGTTGTTAGCCAACAGGGTGCTGGTGGAAACTATGCTAGTGTTGGCCGAAGACCGAGGACCAAGGAGGGGGAAGGTGTGTTACAAGGTAGACAGAGAGAAGTATAAGTAGGAATGTGGAGGCGAGAGTAGGGACATTAAATATAGGGACAATGACTGGTAAAGGGAGAGAGCTGGCTGCTATGATGGAGAGAAGGAAGGCAGTGTGCAAGAGACCAGGTGGAGGGGAAGCAAGGCCAGGAACATTGGAGGTGGATTCAGACTGTATTACCATGGTGTAGACAGGAAGAGCAATGGACTAAGGGTAATCTGGAAGGAAGAGCATGTGAAGAGTGTTCTGGAGGTGACGAGAGTGTCAGACAGAATGATGACTTTGAAGCTGGAAACTGAAGGTGTGATGCTGAAT
>VUQH01089959.1:7114-29770 GCA_015106775.1 Etroplus canarensis | reverse complement strand
GGACATGTTCAGAGGAGGGATAGTGGATAAACTAGACACAGGATGTTGAAAATGGAGCTGCCAGGCAGGAGGAAATGAGGAAGACCACAGAGAAGGTTCATAGAAGTAGTAGAGAGCATGAGGAGGGTTGGTGTAAGGGAAGAGGATGCAAGGGATTAGAGTGAGATGGAGGCAGATGATCCACTGTAGCGACCTCAAACAGGAGCAGCCAAAAGAAGAAGAAGAAAAAGAAGATGGGTATATGATCATATGATTGTCAATCCTACACGTTTGTGTTGATTTCATTATATAGACCATCTTTATTGATGACAGTAACAAAGTGCACAAGCATAAAAAAACAACACATGACACAATATATTGTTAAAACCCAAGAAAGAAACATGTAAAAAAAAAAAAAGGTAATTAAGCAATACTACTGCGGTACTTTTGTCAGGATTTCATTATGCATCAAACCTATACAGCCTCTAGAGGCAACCTGTGCCATTAATCTTTCTGTACCATTAGTAAAGGGATCTGCAACATGGAGTTGCCATGGGAATAATTTGGTCTGCCTATTGTGCAACCCCCTTGTATAGTCCTAAACAAAGTGCTAAACAAATGAAGAGTAATGTGTGCCTGTGAATACTACTTTCTGGCATCCAGAGGATACAAAGTAGTCCCATCAGACATAGTTATACAGAATATAATATATATAGGACTATATGCAAAAAGCAATCTCTAAAAGCACCATTTTCGGTCACATTGTGCAAATTCATTTTTTCAAATGTAGTGCACAACAATGAGAAAAGTAATTAAACAGATACATTTATTAAACTGCACTTATTACATTGGACACAATAATTCTAAGCCAACATGATTTCCTCATATGGTGTTAAACAGCCATTTGAAATTATATTTGCATAAAAATGCAACATTGACCAGCACAGCATAGCACTGCATTTAAAGCAGCGTGGACATACCTGATGTCTGACTTTAGAAAAAATGAACAAAAAAAAAAAATCTATAAAACACTGGGTACATATTGTAATAAATCTGCATCAGCATAACAAATAAGCTGTCAAAGTCACATAGAGATATAGCAAATATCCAGTTGCGTATGTTCAGCCCACGAAGAAGGTTCTGAGGTGTTTTTCTACAAATCTGGAGACTGGTTATACAGGCTGCAAGGAAGCGTGCAGAATTGCCATGATAAAAACGTACAACAGTGTGCACTGCAGCGACCTCAAGTTGTGTTCAATACTACAATAATGTCCTCACAAGGGTCAAGAGGCCATCATCACATGAGTTAATTATGAGACATTTTTGGAAATGTTCAACATCCGAGCCAGTCCTTTGCAATTTCACCCAACTTGACAATCTTCAAGCTGCTGTCTTCTAGTTTGAAATAGTGGTTGCCCTTGAAGAAGTAGCTGTAATCTGTAAAAGACATGCAGAATATAGACTGAGTTTGAAATATTTACTAGGCAGAGAATTTTCCTTATTAAATTTGCTTGAGTTAAAAAGGTAAACTACCATGTAATGACAATGAGATAACCAAGTTCCTATAGAATTAGAATTAAAATATCCAAACAGGCTTCTGCTGAAGTCAAAGTCAACACTCTCTCTCTGAATTATGCTAATCAGGAAGCACACAAAGGCACCTCTGTAGAGGGTCACAGACTTTCTTTATATAAATATGTTTGTTCACAGTGTGGGAAGGGGCCATGTGACACTTACAGTACTGTGTGTATGTTCGTAGAGCAGTAATGGAAAAATCCTGGTTGCTTGGCATTTGCATAACCACCTCTGACCTCAAGGATACATGGCTGACAGTGAGAATCTCAAAAGATGCTTACTGGTGGTGTCATGTTAAAAATTCACCATTTAGTTCTTACACTGTGGGACATCCCACAAGCATAAAATGCCAACATTTTCTTGTGATATTCACTCACAGCAAATTAAATCCTTAAGTAAGCAACATAAGACAACTGCTCTCTCGCTGACTGCATTCTATTATGATGAAACCACTGATCACTCCCTAACTTCAGAGCTACTCCCTTTGGTCTGTTTCCTTCCTTACATTCTTTGTGGACTCAGTTCCACTAAACACTTCATTCTTTGCCTAGAAGGCATCATTGCTTTCTGGATTCTAGTATATGAGAAATTTTACTGACAAAGGCAGAGCGCCAGACTCACTGATAGAGCTGACTGGATTTTCCTGCAATTTTACCAGAAGGAATGCCACTGTGTCGACAATAAACAAACACATATAAACACACTGCTGTCACAGTCAAAGTGTAAAAATAAAATAAAAAAAACAAAAACAAAACCCTTTTCAATAACTGACATAGGGTTAGGACCATAGATGGCTTTTGCTGTTTCTTCTCAATTCTTTTAACAGTAATCACTGTTGGTTGATTTCTGCACTATTTTAATAGGCTTTCCATGAGGGATTGGTACATTGGTGTAGTGTTTATTTTATGTTGTCAAGAATTTGTTTAAATTATCCATACTGTAACAAAGTCATTAGGTAAGTGGTTAAGTTAGATGAGTGGCCACATTGGAGGCACTAGAGATGGTGGTGGCAGTAAGTTCCCCATTTGCTGCAGACTGCAATATTTAAACAACTACTGTTTGATGTCTGTGAAATCTGATACAGACATTCATGATTCCCAGAAAAACAACTTCTAAGTTTGGGAAACCAGTGACTTTTCCTCTTCTACTGTTGAGGCTGACATTCATGTTTTCCAGCAAAATGTCTTGACATGCTTTTGCATGAATTGTCATGAAACATCTGTGCTCTCTGTGGTTGCAGCTGTGCTTGAAGTCTAGTACTCACTAAATGAACTGGTGCTTATGTAGCGCTTTTCTACTCTAACTGAACACTCGAAGTGCTTTTTTACCACAAGCCTCATTCACCCATTCACACACAGCGCTTTATTCTATGCCTTTAAGCACATTTAACTATCATGCACACATTCACACTGCATCGGGAATTTGGGGTTCAGCATCTTGCCCAAGCATCAGCATGTAGACTGGAAAAGCCAGGGATCGGACCTCCAACTTTCCAGTTGGAAGACGACCACTTGATCTCCTGAGCCACAGCCGCCCCCACATTAGACTATGATAGCATTCTAACACTTTATACTTATTAAAACTAAGCCTGCTATCACTGCGATTCCGATCATACTAGCATGCTCATGTATCGTTTTCAGTCCAACACTGCACTGCTCTGTATCTAACACAGTTAGAGGTGCAGCTATTTATGCTCAGCCTTAATATTGTAATATCTGAAATCTTGAAACCATTTCTGTTTGAAAAATATAGTAGAAAATACAGTTAAAAAGTACAGTAAGCTGGAAAATGATTTCTGTTGATGTCAAATACATATAATTTGTAGCAGAAGACTGTGATAAAAAAAACTTACTTCCTTTCATGCATATACTTTGGTTCCTTATCTCTCTTTATTACTTGCGCTTTCCCTGTGTTTGTATGTATTTATATATTTTTTCAATTAATTAATTTTTTTACCAATGCCATTAAGACTGAAGGTAGCATCAATGCCATCTGGGATGCCATTCCAGGAATCGGCGATAAGTTTTGGGAACCCAGGGTCCATTCTCTTTCTGTCTTCATCATATCTGTAAACAAATATATGACAATTAATTCACATCGAATGCTTTGCGTATGAGATTTGTAATTTAGCAACAGCATTAATACGGACATGACTGGGGGTCTACATCAAGTGACCGAACTCTTGCATTTATGCCCCTGCGTCAACTCCAGAGGGTTACTGTTGCACTAAACAACTATTTGCTATGCAAATATATGGTGGAGTTGTTGAACCTTCGTCAAAGAATGCAGTCATGTTGCCTGCATGTGTTCTCTGTTTAGTGTTTTTAGTAGCTAGACTTCTGCCTGGTAGCTCTATCTTCAACATCCCTTGTCCAATATACCCACTATCCCTCCTCTGCACATGTCCAGACCATCTCGACCTTGCATATCTGACTTTATCGCCAAACTGCCCAACCTGAACTGTACTCATTTCCGATACAGACTATCCTGGTCACTCCCAGCCAAAATTTCAACATCTTCAATTCTGCCACCTCCAGCTCCAGCTCCGCATCCTGTGTTTTCGTCAGTGTCACAGTCTCACCTTGCCTTTCTCTCTTGCTGCTATCCTTTTGTCGCAAAGCACCCCTGACACTGTCTCCACCCATTTCACCCTTCCTGCACTTATCCAACCACAGAGTCCCAAAACTGTTATTTATGTGCAATCCTTTCATTACAGTTCATTGCAGTTCAGTGAGAGTTTATCCTGCAGTTCTATTGCTGTCCTTTGTTCCCTGTTTCAACTTGTGAAACACTGGTGTGTCCACATCAGTCGGCTAATATAATTAGTCGACTGATCAGTTGGTAGCATATCATAATTTTTTAAGTAGTATAGAATGTTAATTTAGGCTAATTGTTACGGGTTTCTGGTTGTAAATGCACTACAAAGGGACAGGGGAAATGTGTCCAAGATGCCTGTCTGTTTTCATCTATGATACTGTGTTCTAGTGCAGTGTCCAGAATAGGGAGGGGAAGTAAGGCAGACATGTTATGGCTTTGTTTAGGTCCAAGATGCATTTGTTGTTGTATGACCAGCACTGGTTTGGATCTTTTACATCTTAAGATATACTTCAGAATTGCCCCACATACACAGATACACACACTCATACTTTTCCATGAAAATAAAAGTTAGTCAACAGCACTATAATTTCATATGTTGTGCAAAAACTAAGAGCTGTTGGGTTACAGTACTGTTTAGGACACACCAAACACTAACTCAGTCCAGATGCAGCATTGCATTGCAGTAGTTTATGACATCAACTGCACAAGCTGGGGTGAGTCAAACAATAGTTCTAAGTGCATTAAATGCAAATTGTTGTACAAACTTGTACTCTCCTCACCTCCAGAATTTATCCCCAGCAAACAGATAAGTCTTCCTGTTCTTCCTAAAGTTGAAGGCAGCGTCGATTTGCTGCAGGTCAGTGGGGAGGTCAAGGCTGGACAACCTTTTTGGGTAGCCACTCTCCAACTCGTCAGCTTTGTAAACCCAAATTTCATTGCCTGGGAGAGAAGAGTATGTTAAAAAGCAGAACTAGGGCTAAAATAACACTGAAGACATTTCATATGTTATACTGATGGAAGATAATTACTTTAACAGACTTTAAAAGCAAGGTTTTGCCCTTTATTCCTTCAAATCTATAGACCAAATTTAGAGTGAGATAGTCAGTCAGGCATTTATAAAACCACCTTAATGTCTTTAAAAATGATGAATGTATTACGTAAGTCTCATCAGTATTCAGGAAAGTTGTCATATTAGTAAAATGCTGTGAATTTTTCATAAACCACTAATAACTATGGTGGAATATCTTAAGTATCCCAAGAGTGAACACTGCACTCGAGTGTGCTCAGCCAACATTCCGGCATCTCCTAAAGTTTCAGGTAACAGAAATGGCTGGCCATTAAGGAAAAGCATCCAAGTGGTAAAACAGTGAAGACACATCTTTTTACTCATTGGAAGTAGCTCCATCTGTTTATTTGATCACCGCAGAATTGTATGGTTATGTCAATATTCAAGCAGATCTAAATTGTGCATTTTTCAAAAAATGTACTGCTTCCCCAAGATACCTGAGAAGAAGACTGTTTTTTCATCCACTGGATTTTCATAGGCAGCATCTATCTTGGCAGGCAGGTGAGGCCAGTAGGTGGCCACTAGCATAGGGCCGTTGGGTTTGCCTCTAAAGTTGACTGACCTAAACAGGAACCTGGCAGAGAGAGTAGAGAGTGAGTGGGAGAGCATTCATGAGGTAGATAAGCTAGGGAAGAAATAAGAGTGAAAGAGGAACAGAGGGGGTTGATGAGGAGGTGGGGAGAGTGAGAGAGTGTCTGTGTATGTATGTGTGCGTATGTGCGTGCGTGTGTGGTTGTGTTTGTGAGAAATGGGGGGTTTAGTGCAAGTGCTTCACTGGCCGAGTCAGCCACAATGGTCTGATTCATGAGCATCTGGTTCTCGTTAGGACTAAGGTTGCAGACGCCAGCGGAACAAGACCCATCTTGCCCGGATTTCCAATATACAGCTGCACAACAACAGCAGCTTACCATACTCTTTTCCACTGACCTATTTTTTAGAGAGAAAAAGATCTACCAATAACAAAGATGAGTTGTCATAATGATAAAAGGATAAAGATTAGAATAAAACTTTACAAACACACAAATAATGTGTATATACAACACTTGCCCACAGTTACATTTGTCAGGCTGAAAGATGAGACATATTCCAGTCTGAATTAACCATCTACGAATGTCATTATTTTATTAGTGTTCTTGTGGATCAGTTTGTTGTTCATGCACCAACAATATCCAGAGGGTTTCCAGTCTGTACCAGAGCTTCAATTTTATCCTTTCCTCCCTTTCTTTTCTTCCTGTATATATTCAATAAAAGGAAAAACATGATATGCCTAGGGGTGGTGAAGAGAACACACTTACAGAACATATTTAGGAGAGTTTTCCAAAGCACTCCGGGTTTTTTTAGAACTTTGAATGTGTTTTAATTTTTTTGTCTTACCTTTATTTTTGTACAGTATTAACACCTAAAGTAGATAATCCACTGATCTTGCATTTGTTTTTCAAAAAGTGCTCTTAGAACAGCATAAGTACACAGGTTGATGATTATTACAACACAAGCAGCACCAAGAGGAATAGTATGATATAATGTTACACAAATAAATGGAGCTCAATGTATTGACTAAGGGAAATATACGTTTGTCTAAAAGTGTATCATGGAAAAGGTGCTGAAGTTATATAAAGATATATAACAACTGAAGAAGCTGAAATAATAGCATCCATGAGCAAAGCTGGAAAAGGTACACTTTCTCTTGATGGTAACAAAAAGTGAGATTTAAGGGGGTGAATGCTGCATCCTTTCAGATATGGATTGTTGGGTACATAAAAAAAGATCTGACATTCACAGATGTGAAGAAAAGAAATAAAACAGGCTGAAGACAGTTTTGTTCCTAATTTTTTTTTAGAGAACTAATAAATTAAGCTGCATGAACTGATCAAACACACAGTCTTGTCACAGCTACGTTTGGTGGCACTGTTTGTGGATGAGTTCTATTATATTTTAATACTTTGAGTACCTTTAATTGCTACTGTCCTACAAAAGTGGCTATGGAAAACAACGGCCTTTCTCAGCAGTTTTTCTGTTGCAGGGACACAACAGCAACAACATCCTCTATTGACTATATGACTGGATATGACCATATTTTACATGCAACAGACCTAACCAGTAGGTTGGCCAAACTTTTTCTATATGTCAGACTTTATAAATATCTTCTCCTTAAGCCTCCAGTCAGACAGGCCCACTTTTATGCTGAGCTCAGGGAGAGCTACAGGTATTACTCATTGCGTCACGTCAAGATTTGTCCCGCATCATAAATATGCTGAGCCAAGAGAATGAGAGATTCCACTTTTACAATGGGAGAGTCAAGCGAGCTTAGCCCCAGGGCCCTGAGGGCACCGTTCTTTCTGAAAAGCTAAAAAACTTTGCTTGTATTAGAGCTCTGCAGCATAAAAATCTGACATGCCCTTCAGGCAACTTATGAAGTCAAAGCAACAGGCCCATACTAAACCTTAACTAACCACAGCCTTCAGTGATATATATACTGTATGTTCACTACGGTGTTCTTCCTCACTGGCTGAATACCTTTTTTATAGGATAGTTTAATCATCTGCTAAACTATACTCAGACATGGGATGCTTAATACCGATGACATTCTGTTATTTAGACACATTAAAAGTACTTTTTTAAAAATTTTTTGTCACAGCTTCATTCAAACACAACATCAACAGTGGCACAAGCATCAATGTATGCAAGAAATAGTGCATGATTACAAACTTGATCACAAACTTGTGCTTGCCTATCCATTAATGGACGTGCTGGCACTTCAGACTTGAGTCATGTTGAAAGTGAAAGTAATCATTACTAGGTCAGAAATACCATGAAAAGAGGGTCTGTGATATTGTTTGAATAAAGAATATAATGATTGCAAACTGTACTGATACCTAGCATTTAGGTATTTGCACATCATAGTTTATGATCGCACAGAAAGAAAGATGATGATAATCTTTCTATTTCTGGAATTAACTTTCAGTTGTCTTCATTTCCAAAAACTGGTCCGAAGCTTCACAGTTCACAGTGCATTCTCTGCTGCTCTGTTGCTCACTACGAATGTGCAAATGAGCGCCACAGCTAGGTGAAAATATTCACCATTAAAACTTGTGAGCAGGACCGTGGCTTGTCTCTCTGAATTTCTAACTCAATATCTCAGTAAAGGAAGCCAAGCTGACTGAAAGACTAGAATCTTTACAGTGTTTTGCTGGTCTGTTTGTTTTTGCTCCATCTCCAAATGATCACCAGTGATAAATAGCTCTTAACCTTGAATTGACAAAGTTAGGAGCTGTATATCTCTTACCCTTGCTGTTGACATTGCTCTGACAGTGCCAAGTGCAAAAACATCATTTGTTTTTCCTATCAATTCCTTTTTGTAACATACCATTGGGGTAATCTCTCTGTAACAAACTTCAGCTGTTGCAATAGTAATGTTCATCTTCCTACGGGAAATACACTGACTCACAAAGACTGTTGACTGAACCACAGGACGTCATGTAAATTCTCTTCTACACAGAGTCAGCCAGTAGACACACAATAAGTCTACATGACTTTGGATTCACTGGCGCCGGTGGAGAAGAGGACTGTAGACTATGTTTATAAGTGATGACTGTTTTGGTTGTCACTGCATGAGTAGAGGGATAGTTTGTTTTCAACTCTTACTAATTGTCACATCATAAAACAAGCATATAACCGTAATATTCAAGTGGCACAAGACTGTAAAATGAAATGCAATAATTAACAAGAAACCTCATTTCAAACTGATCATTGTTTGTGGTAATATGATTGTGAAACCCAGCAAACAGGCTGCCTCATTTCAGTTACACAACATGATAAAGCCAGAAGTAGGCTACTTGGGTTTCTTTATCGTTCTTCCCACAGATCACAGACAGGAAATTTAACCAGACTTTGGCATTGCTTGCAATGTGCATGACCTCACAGCTTTCACATCACATTTAAATCTCAAAGAGCAAATGGCAACATTACAGCTTGCATATTCTAAACACTTTGTCAGGGCCTCAGATTTTTCTTACACTGAAGTATTGTTAAAACATATAGCTTCCTAATTTAAATGATTACCTGTCTTTGAAGAAGAAGGTCTCTCCTCTGATCTGTGCTACAGCATCAAAGATCACTGGCTCGTTACAGAGATCCATTGGAGTGACAGGACCCTGGGTTGGAGGCAAAGGCTTGTCTGTTGGCACGCCTGTTGTAAGATTTACAACAATAATCTTTGAAGGAGTCTGGAACCTACACATTCACAGTACAGCAATCTTTCCTGGATTCAAATAGGAAAAATACACTTTTTGGTATTAGACCACACATTTTCTCTCACCATAGAGCTCCTGGATGCCTCTGATGTCATCATTAGAAAGCCTGAAGTCTTTAGTAAAAGTGTAAACAGGGGCCATCAGAGCTCCGGGGTCCTGAGAGTGCTCCAAACCAAGAGCGTGACCAAACTCATGGGCTGCCACCAGGAACAAACTGTAGCCTAGAAACAAATTAGATAAACTGAACATCTATGATGCTTCCAAAGTAAATAAGGCAAGTTTCTGTAGAAGAAAACATGTCTTGAATTTTGCTCATCCTGGGATTTCAGATTGAAACTCATCTGACACTTTGCATTATTTTCCTGCTTTATTTAAGTAAGCTTTGAGTTAGAGTTAAAAAAAGGACTCATTGTGTTGTCCTTTGTGGCCAATCTCTTGGCTGTTTGGTAGAACGATCCCAGACACCAGTGGCCAATGCCTTACCTTGATCAGGACAGAAACCCCATTTGCGATCATCATCATAACTCTTGGTTGTAGCGCACCACATTTTGCCATCACTGCGTCCAGAGGTGGTGCAGGATTCATAAGTGTCTCCAAGAAAGGTGAAAGGGAAGACACAGGGACTTCCCTCTGCATTACCTCCCACTGTTGACATTGCTAGGGATAACAAAAAAAGGCAGAACTGAAAATGCAAAATGTTTACTGAACTCAGTTCACTTAATAATCTTATGAATTCACTTTTATGCAATTTTTTTTTCCAGAAAAGTTAGGGCTGTACTGTATTATGAAATGAGCACAGATGATGCTGAAAAGCAGCACGATGAAAAGAGCTGGCACAACACACACAACATCAATAACTAATCCACTAGGCACACAACCAAAAAGCACCCACCCAAATTGATTTTCTTTCAAAGAGAGATCATTTTCAGTCTGGCAAGAATGGTTTTGTGTTAAAAAAAGAAAAAAAAAAACATTTCTTATTCGGCACAAGCTCTTGCACAAGGCTCTCCAGCAAAGCTTCATCCCTAATCAAATAGAACCATATGAAAGCCCCAATGGTTGTACCTCTCTCTCTGTCTACCTCCTTACTCGACTACTTCAACCCCAAAACTAGTCCCACTGACAGAATGGAAAATAAGCCCTGCTGCTGCACATTAAAATACTTTCACAGCCATTCAGCCGACCACGAGCATAACAAAAAAAAACCACTGCTCCCGAATTCCTGTAGACCAACACATGGCAAGACACTATACACTGCACATCAAAATCAGCACATCCAGTAAAATATCCATTTGTAAAAGCACAACCACTTAATAAAGATAATGAACATCTGTAAGACAGAAAAGATAGACCGTAAGTTTTTTCCTGATTAGAAATATCAATAGTATGCTAATATTTAGTGTTGAATAAAAAGAGTAGAAGACACCACCAACCAGTTTCAGGGCAGAAGCCATAAGTTTTGTCACGGTCATAATCCTCAGTAGTGGCACACCAGCGATAGCCATCATCTCTGCCCTGAGTGGTACATCCGTCATACTTCTCCCCCTGAAAAGTGAAGGGGAATTTACATGGAGCCCCCTCTGCATTTCCACCCAAGGTGAATAGTACTGCAAAAGACAAAACAAATAGAGAGTTATATAAGACCTAAAAACATCACACACAATGAGCTGAGTAATGATTAAATACAAAGGTGCCCAGGGAAGAGGATACATATGAGTTAAGAAAATAAGTGCAAATAAAAAAATGTTTCACATCAGAACTAAAGCTTAACAGAAGAGAAAACTCTGGTACAAACAGGCCTCATTTGTGTTCCTATCATATAAAACATCTTAGTACATGTGTACTTTGGCAGTTAGTTATAATAGCATCTGATCATGTTAGTACCATGGACAGCAACATAACACAGATAAACAAAATGTTTGACAAAGCCTCACGCTCTAAAGTGGGGCAGTAACTTGGAGAAGAAATGTTCCATAATCTACTCCAAACAAAAAAAACAGCACTTTCCTGGCCAACCTACTTTCTTCATGTCCAAAATCAGCAGAACAGCTTTGAGTATAGCAATGATCTGATATGAAGTCTTACTTTGGCTGCACTGAAACACTGACTCAGTTCATCAAAATACTAAATGTTATGTCTGGTTCAACAAGATGCAAGTAGGGCATATCAATCCTGCAAAGGTCAAGTGGGGTCTAAAAAACCCTAACTCTACAATTACAAAGGCGCAATAACATCACAGTTACATGTTAAGCACAAAGCATATGTTTAATAAAGGTGCATCACTAAACAAACTTACATTCATGAGGGCAAAAGCCGTATTTGCCATCTTCGTCAAAGTTGTAAGTGGTGGAGCACCACAGGAAACCGTCATCACGGCCCTGAGGTGTACAGCTGTTGTACTCAGTGCCCATGAACAGGAAGGGGAATTTACAGAACTCTCCATCAGCATTGCCAAACTTTGCCTTCACCACTGTTAAAAAATAAAAAAAGGATGCTGTTTGATTTGATGCTCTTTCAAATATCAATACATTTACTACTAGCCTTTATTACATTACGTTCATAAATGTCCTGAAGTGAAGGGGACAGATTTTTTTATATAGTCAACCAATCCTTTTAAGCAAGCTTGAATATCCTTTAAAGTTAAAGCAATGGCTGCTTAGAATATATGTAGGCTTTGAAAACTAGCCAGTCGACTAGCATAATGTAGTTATGCAAAAAAGAAAGCTTTCCCATGACTATATGCAGTCTTATGAAAAGCTAAGTACTCTCCATGACTCAGTTGCTTATAAAACTCCATTTAATAGCAATAACTTGAAGTAATCATTTTCTTACTCATTGTGGAGGAGTTTTGGCCTAACCCTCGTTACAAACTTGCTTCAGTTCATTCATTTATTATTATTCATTTAAGGTTCCACTGTAGTATTTCATTCAGGTTGAAGTCTGCAACAGTTTGATTTTTTCTTTTTCAGTCATTTTGTTGGAGATTCAGTGGTGTGCTTGGGATCATTGTACTATTGCATGATCCAATTTTGGCTAAGCTTTAGCCGTTGGACAGATGGCCTCACATTTGACTTTGGTATACAGAGGAGTTCATGATCGACTCAGTGACTATAAGGTGTCCAGATCCTGTGGCTGTAAAACAAGTCCAAATCATCACCCCTCCACCACTATGCTTGACAAATGGTATGAGGTGTTTGTGCCGATATGGTTTGATTTGTGCCAAACATGGCATATGGCCAAACATCTCCACTTTGGTCTGGTTTGTCTATAGGACAGTTCCAAAAGTCTTGTGGTTTGTGTAGATGCAACCTTACGACCCTAAGCTGTGCGGCCATGTTGTTTTTAGAGAGAAGATACTTTCTCCTGGCAACCTTTCCAAAAATCAAAACTTGTTCAGTGTTCTTCCAATTGTACTGTCATGAGCTTTAACATTTAACATACTAAATGAGGCCTGTAGAGTCTGAGACACAGCTCTTAGGTTTTTTGCAATTTCTCTAAGCACTGCATGGTCTGACCTTAGGGTGAATTTGCTGCGATGGCCACCCCTGGGAAGATTGTGACACAAAGGTAAAATATACCTGAACACTCCAGAGCAACATACAGCAACAACTTCTGGTTTTATAGACATGGTCACACTTGATGATCAGTTAATGAAGTGCATCTGATTTGCAGCTCCTGGCTGTCAGTTACCCTCTTAGTTCCTATGGTAAATGGTAAATGGACTAGTACTTATATAGTACTTTTCTACTCTAATTGAGCACTTAAAGCACTTTTTTTTACTATGGAAGCATGTAAGGGTGTACGTAATTGTTCACAGGACTGCTTAGAGCCCTGTAAAACCTTTCTATTTCCACAACTGTGAGGAACAAATATTTGTATGCAAATGCATGAAACACAAGCACAGAGTTAAAAAATAAAATAAAAAGTTCATCCAAGGCATCCTCATCTGTTTATCTGTTTTGAGACATGCACCATGAGACAAGGAAAATAGATTTACAGATAATTTCCACACAAATTAAATAACCAGCTGAAAGGATCTGAATAATGGGAAATACTTGGGAGTAAAACTATCTGGGTCGATGTGCATGAAGACAAATGTGTGCAATAGAGAGTTTATTTTAATTCAGCTTCCAGATGGCTGTAGTTTGATATCATATCAAGAGCCAGAAAGTTCAGAAAAATTTTAAATGCTCAAAACACAGTGCCTGAAAGTTAAATTAGTATTGCAAATGTCAAAGACTCACTTGATAATCTTTTAATTAAGTTTACAAGACAGTTTAAGCAAATAAAATAAAATAAAAATAGATAAATAAAGGGGCAGTAGAGCATTTGCAGCATTTTTTTAACCAGCATTCCTTCATTACCTTGGCCCTCTCCAAGTGTCCACTGCTCATCATCATCAAAGTGAGAGTCTCCCCCAATTCCAGGCCCTGGAGCAAAGGCATGAGCCAGGAGGCCATCCTTTCCATCAAAGGGGTAACCATCTCCGTGCTCTGTTGATGACATCATTAACATATCATAACATGTATATGTGCAAAGCTACTGGCCATTTATGACACAATATGACATTTGTCCATGTAAATCAACAATTTCACATCTTCTGAAGTGGCTGATTTTGGTTTGTGCTCCACTGTAATTACTAGATTCTTTCTTGATATAGTCAGCCGTGGCTAGACAGAATGAGTGACACTGTAGGTAAATATCAAGTTGTTATTTTAGCTGGAATGATTGGAATGACCTATACTAATACCATGATTCCCACTGTTTTATTAAGTGTTCCTAAAATATAGGAAGGTGGGGAACAGAGTCACTGTAAACAGCATGCGGCTTTAAAAACAGTCTAGAGGTCAGTGAGCTTCTGTTTAACTGTTTCCTGGTACCGGTTATTATGTCGAAATGGGGAAACATACAATATAATTTCTGTATTCTATTACAAAAGATGTCAAAGATCCAGTAAGAAGTGTATTTTAAGGGCATATGATGGGCATTCGACTATATAATAAATCTAGGTTTAATTATTTTACTCTCAGACACCCACCTGACTGCAGATGTATTTTTAAATACACAAATATCTATAAATACTGTATTGCGGATATACATAGTATACCATTGCGGCCAAAATTAATCATGATGTCAGCTTCTCCGTCCATGATGCGGGTGAAAGAGAGTGGCGTGACATCACTCCATACTTTGAAGGCTCTGTAGAAAGCATCATTAATGACTTCTTCATCCAGATCTGGAGTGTAACCCAGGATTCTACAAAGTGATCACAGAGAACAGTTATAAAACAAAACGAAAGAGAAAAATCCTGATGAACTCTACCAAAAAGCACTATCAGGACAGTTGGAGTGGCGCTTTGAGTGTTACGATTTTCTTTTCTACACTGAAAATCGGGGAAAAGAAACTGGCCAGTATGAGTCATCTGTAAAAGTTGCTCCAGAAACGATGTTCAGCCACAGTCCCATTTGTATGCCTGTCTACGCAGTCCTTTTCCTGAAAACAAGTCTAAGATCTCTTAGTTGTTATTGTCTTTGGCTTACAGTTTTCTTTATAAATACACAGGCAGACAGGCTGGAATGATCAGGGCACGCAAAACCGCTGATATAAATAAACTACGTCCACATTGTTGTAAACCTCAAACAGAATGAAAACAAAAGGACCCGACACATACTGTGTAGGAATGCTGGTGTTAGCAAGACATAAAGATGCAAGCAAAGACTGTGTGGATGGGGGTGGTGTGGGCTGGAGGTTGTGGGGAGGGTGGGGTTGTTTTCAGAGGGTCAGGCAGGAGCAAATATGTCTCAGTATCAAAAATAATTTGATTTATGGGCCCATGCAGGAGGAGTTGATTGGAAAACATTAAATGATTTACTAACGTGGTGCATGCCAAGTAACTAAAAACTATTATATTGGACCCAGCGGTAATGTGATTACCATTCTGCAAGCCAAAGTGATTAAAACCTCCATGATGTCATGGTTTGAGCGCTGGCATCCACTCCCATCATATAACAAAACCCATAAACTCTCCAACAATACGCAGATATTAATGTTACTTCTCTGACCTGTAGGTGACGTCCTTGTTCTGCCACTTGGGTTTCCTGTGGAAGAAGTTATAATTGGCCACATCTGGGACACCACAGCGGGGTTTTTTCATGATCTCCACAGTTTCGGCATCGATCTCTCCGGTTTCTTGCAGAGAGAAGAACTTTTGCATTTTCTTCAGGGTATCCTTGAGCACCATAAGATTGCATCTGTCTTCTGGGCATCCATAAAACTTGTTTAGATAATGCTAAAGTTTGGAAAGGAACAAAAGACAACAGGTTAACGTTCTTGGAGTAGGGTTTAATATGAAAAAAAAAAAAATAATGCGTAAACTACTCCCAAACCGTTCATTTCTTGTACTCCCATGATGAAAACTTGATGCACAGCTGCCTGACCCACTTAGGACATATTTTGAGGAGGAGGAGGAGGAGGAGGGGGGAAAAAAAAGAAACTTACCAAAGCAACTTCTTTGTCTGTTCTGGGGGTATCGTCTCCGGGAAACCTGATAATAGGAGAAGGGCGAGCATTTAGTGTTTGAAAGGCGATGAACTGAACCCAAAACACTTTGAGAACAATCCGACGACAGCTAAATATCGTCGGAAAGCCCATTTTCTTCTTAGGTGCGGTAAGTGCCGTTCAGTCTTGAGTTGCAGTCCTCTCAGCCCGGCAGCTTGTGTTGCAACTGCTCCTCAGCAGGATTTTTTTTCCCCCCACCTCTCCTTAACGGGACACTCTGCACCTCGACTCTGTAAACTTTCTTAGTTCTGCTTGCACATACACTTTTTTTCCCCCCACAGAAGCTTTTCTGCGCAGTCTCCAGGTTATGAGAGAAGCCAGCGAATCAGACGCTGAAATGACTCACAGAGGAGACATCTCACCCACTTTTTAATCACAAGCTTTGCTTTCCTTCTTTGTTTTTGTGCAAAATGTAACCAACTCACTCAAAAGATATCCAGCTGAATAAGTAAACAAATGAAGGCTGGATTTCTAAAGATTATTCATAGGTAATAAGAGGTGAAAGTATGATGCTTGATCAGTCAAGTTCACCTATTTGTTTAGTAAACACCGCGATAATTTACTAACTTTTATTGCTTATAAGTGGGCGGTACTTACACTACCAGTCAAAAGTTTGGACACACTTGGTCACAGTGGAGTATGGCCAAGCATGTCCAGACTCTTGACTGGTAGTGTATATTTGTGGATTACACAGCAAACTGTGTTCACAGGTTTCCTGAACCTATGCAGTGATTTCCATGACAGAATTATGCCTGTTTGCAATGCAGTGCTGCCTGAAGACTCAAAGCTCACAAGCATCCAGTATCGGTTTTTGGCTGTGTCCCTTGCACACACAGATATCTCCAGATCCTCTGATTCTTTTGATGACATCATGTACTGGACATGATGGCAAAATCAATATCTTTCCATTTTTACATTGAGAAACATATTTCTAAAATTGCCTCACAATTCGTAAGCACAGTTTCTGGCGGATTGCTGAACCTCTGCCCGTCTTTATTTATGAGAGACTCTGTCTCTCTAAGGTGCTTGTTTTATACCCGATCACATTACCTTCTGTTGCCAATTGACCTAATTAGTTTCAACATGTTCCTGAAGCTGTTTCTTTACTCGATACTGGCCCTATATTTTACTTGGTGTAGGATTGATACCATATTTGCAGTATCACACACCACTGTTATAAACATAAAACAGGTGTGCTGTAAATCCTGTTTTTGTTGCAACGTTCAGTGTTTTACTGTTGACTCTTTCAAATAAACTGCCAAATAAATAAAATATAATTATATCTGTGTTTTCATTTTAAACCACTAAGGAAACACACGTGCCAAATAAAACACATGAAGTTTTTGAGATTCCAGTCGCAAAGACTCACAAGACTGTTACTGCTCGACTTCATATCTTCAATGTATAAATGTATGTGGGGTTAAAGGCATTCAGGAGTTTTAATTTTTCATCTCTTTGAAGGTGACATTCTGGTGATTGGTTCAAATGATCCAATCATCGCCGCCCCAGGTGATGATGTCATCCTGCCGTGCCACCTCAAGCCCAAGCTGAATGTCCAGGGTCTGACAGTGGAGTGGTCCAAACCAGACCTGAAGCCTGACCCATCAGACCGGCTGAGCCGTGTTGAGTATGTTCACCTGTACAGGGACAGAAGGGAGGTCCCTGACATGAAGATGTCATTGTACGTCAAGAGGACAATGCTGTTTGTGGATGACATGAAACACGGGAACATTTCGCTCAAGATCTTGAATGTGACGGAGGCAGACAAAGGCAGATACAGATGTTTCATCCCAAAGTTGCAGAGCCAAGTGACCTCAGCAGTTGTTGAACTTGTAATCGGTGAGACGATTTGTCCTGATGTTTATGGATCCAAACTCAAATTTAGGACTCTTACTCTTGTTTTGTGTTGTTTTTTTTCCCATTGGTAAAATTTAAGGCTCATTTTTTGTGGTTTTCTAGATCCAAACTATGGTAAAACCTGGACAACAGAGACACCGCTGGATCCTAGAAATCTCCAGACTCCAGATCCTCAGGACACAACTCCAGGTGAGACAGTGGTCCAAATTTACTCTGCATCATCTCTGTTTGAGCAAGTTTTTTGTGGATTTGTGGTGACCTTGTTTATTTAAATTGTTCTCCTTCAGCAGGCCGGTCCAGGGGCACTTTGTTTGTGGTCATTTCCATCTTCATATTGGCTGTAGTTGTAGCTGCTTTTTCTGCTTGTTTCTCTTGCCGTCTTCAAAAGCAAATTAAATGAATGAATGAAAATTAAAAAAAAAAAATGTAAGTACATAAGAAATGTAAGAAACAAGCAGGTTGTTTCTTCTTGTATGGTCAGACTGATTCATTAATAAAATTCTTTTAACAGGAGACTTCAGAAAATGAAAGCCTACAATAACAAATGCAGGTGCCTTGCTCAAAGGAGTGTTAGTGTTCATGGAGCTGAGAGCATTCAAGATTTTTTCTGTCCTAGAACTTTACAGCCAGTCTGGGGATTCAAACCAGCAGCCAGAGGGAAACACTCGGGAACAGCAGCACTGAGATCCATTAAAATATCCCATCAACTAAAGAATGTGAGTCTGATTTGAACACAATGAACAGTGAACCCTCAGTTCATGACTTTAGTGAAGTTAAGTTTATTTTTTGAAAATTAAAAAAAGTGTTGCACAACTTATGACTTATTAACAAGGTATGATTTAGTTGACACATAATGAAGAAGTCAATATAGTAAATCTTAGGTATGAATTTCAATGTGGCCTATTGATGGGGAAGTCTGTTCCAAAGTGTGATTCCTCACACGCTGACTTAGTTTGGTTGGCCCATTTAAATGTGTGAAAAATAGTCAGTGGATTAATTCCAACCAAAAATGTATATACATGTTATTTATAACTGTAGAGAATCTATTTAGAATTTCTTTCAGAATATTTTGTTCTTTTATCCAATTTTGGCTTGTTTGAATGTCATGGACACTTTGTTCAGCTCTAGTAGCAAATCCTTTGTCCACCTTTAGCTGTGGCTGCTATCAAATGCAGCATTAAGAGCATTCATTATTTCTATAAAATTATTTTCATTTAGTAGCAACTTTCACTCTTAATTATCTAATTTATTTAAATGTGACACCTCACTGGTTAAGGTCAACTTAAATCACTGAGCAACTCTCAGACCTCAAAGTGAGAAGATCCTCCCTGATCGTCACTGTGTTGAACTGAAATGATTCCGTCTCAGATGGATTTGGATTTTTACAGCCTCCACATCAGATCACAACCTTGGGAGGATATCTCCAGCAACATTTACATTTCTGTCACACCTGATGTGAGAAGCTGGAACTAGAAATGACCTGAAAAACCTGTTAGAGACTAAAAAAAAAACATCAACAGCTTTGAACTTACAAAAACACACATGGGCTATGGAGACTGCATACAGGATGCAGTCTCCTGTATGCATCCTAAGAGCTGATTAACAATCAGAGCTGATTAACTCTGATTGTTTTCAGACATGATACATGGTAGATGAACTATCAGCAAATTCTTTTAAGTACCACAGGGACCTTCTACAGTGTGTTAAGAAACTGCTGCACTCTCTCAGTCAAATACAGTTTAATGCAACTCTAAATTAAGCGAGGTTAGATATTGTGACGCATGCAGAAAGTACTCATTAACACGGGATATTTTTTGTAACACAGCACTGTGGACACCATGTAGGAACTGATTTGTATGTGACAGATATTATTTTCAAGTTCCAAAAACAACAACATATTAGTTTTAGTATGAAATAGGCTCATACCTAAGACTCTATGTTCAGACCAAACATATTTATTAAAACCTGTTTTAGCTCCAGTTTATGTAACACAAACTAGAAAGTTTGTCTTTTTTATTATTTAAAGCAACCAAAATGGTGCAGACTGATAGAAATCCTCATGAATTTAGTTGTTGCTACAGGTGTCAGTCTTATGACACCACCCCTCCCTTTCATGATAATTAACCTCAGTCACAGCCTGATTTGCACCTGTTGAGAGGATGATCCTGACCTGATTTATTTCAATACCACAGAATTTTTGATTGAAGCTGCTCTCCACTCCCTAAACACATTTAGGCAGGGCACCTAAATGACTGACTTGTAGCTTTTTTTTAGTATTAAGATTCGCTGATTGCCTCCCTGGCAAAAGAATGTATTCATATGTAAACATGCTGAAAAGAAAGTGCCTCAATCTTGTTTTTTTCATATCTTTACTTGTTACTATTCGTATTCTTAGTCTCACTTTCTTCTTGTTATAATGCTGTGCTGACATTAAAAGCGTTTCCTTTTTTTGAAGTTAATATTTGAATTTGCCTTCTTGCTTTTGTTTATCTGTAAATGTTCTTTGTGCACTTCATTTTGCCTTGTCTTGGGATTTTTTTTTTGCAGTTTCTCTTTATGTAGAAGCTCTTTAAGTGAAATTTCATTTTTAATGGTAAAATATAATTATTATTGCTATCCATGGATTTCTAAATGTACTGTTTTAAAAAAAAAAAAGAAAAAACAAGCACATTAATATTTCTTGATTAAGATGCCAGATTCTTATTATTTACTTGCATTGCTGAACAGTAGAATTAGTTTTAGTGTTTGAATACTATGCTTGATCTATTTCTGACTTCTCCAATTTTGGCTCAAGTTTGGGTGCGAAAAGGTGAGCTAAGTTTGAAATTCCTCATTCCTATTCAAAATGGTAAAACATAGAGAACTCACAGAACTACATTTTTTTTTTTTCAACCAAGAGCACTTTTCTCTGGTTAGAGGGCTGAAAAAATATTTCACAAGGGGTACATCACTGAAAAAAGGTTGAGAACCACTGTTGTAGACAAAATGATGTTTAACTGGAGCTTAGTGTTGTTTTAGATTCCACACAAAAGAGCCAACACATCATCATCAACATCATACATGGAGAACAGATAATTCACAGGTATTAATACATGCTGTCTGTTGGTAAGCAGACACAAGTGTTTTACTGTTTAAAATTAATGCAATTACAAGTTCAACAATAAATATCATGATTTTTATGAGTTTGTGACAGAAGGATAGCAGCAAGAGTCAAAGGGAAGGTTTGCCCTACAGTAGTGAGGCCTGCCATGATGTTTGGTTTGGAGATGGTGGCAATGACAAAAAGACAGGAAGCAGAGCTGGAGGTGGCAGAACGGAAGATGTTGAGATTTTTGCAGGGAGTGACCAGGATGGAAAGGATTAGAAATGAGTACATCAGAGGGACAGCTCATATTGAGAAGTTTGGAGACAAAGTCAGAGAGGCAAGGCTGAAATGGTTTGGACATGTTCAGAGGAGGGATAGTGGATATATTGGACAAAGGATGTTGAAGATGGAGCTGCCAGGCAGGAGGAGAAGAGGAAGACCACAGAGAAGATTGATGGATGTAGTGAAGGAGGACATGCAGAGGGTTGGTGTGAGGGAAGAGGATGCAAGGGATAGGGTGAGATGGAGGCAGATGATCCGCTGTGGTGACCCCTAACGGGAGCAGCCGAAAGAAGAAGAATAATAATAAGAAGAAGAAGAAGACTTCCACTTGTCCAGTTTCCTCAGTTTTTTAAGAACACACTGCACATCATGATACACCAAGTTTATGGCTAATAGCTCTTTGGGAATCACTTTGATTGGTGCAAAAATACTAGTTTATGCCTCTCAGGCTGTGTTATCTTTGGCATTTTTCATAGATTCAGCTAAAAAAAATGGGAACAAATGATGTGTTTTTGTAACAATGTGCCTAAAGATGCAATGTAAAGTTGATTCTTTGCTAAGTTGTCTGTTGTATGTAGGCACAACACTGGTTCATCCCATGTGTTAGGTGCCTTTTTATGCATGAATGATTAATAGGTCAGTGTTAAGTGGCTTAACAAATGAAAATGTTCCCCTGAAAATGGTCTGGTACAAGGACTGCAATGAAAATGAGTGAAAAATAGTGAAAAGAAATGATGACTATGTCACAAAATGGCCATAATTCCCTAAAAGCCTAAACTGGGCAAAGGAAGTGAATTATAAAGAGCAAATACTGTTCCTTAGTTCCAGTGAAGGGAAATCCTAACACTTCTTCCAACATTGGAGGAACATTTGGGGAAGGCCTTTTTGTTTTCCAGCATGACTGTGCCTCAGTGCACGAAGCAAGGACCGTATTAGGATGGTTAGATGAGTTGCCTCCAGCCAGTTCAAAATTCAGCTGCTCGGCTTTTTACTGTGTTTAACAGATGGCATCACATTACATTTGAGAAAAAAAAAATTGATCACCTTTCAAACATAAGTTTGAGTCTGGCCAAAAGCTAAATATCAGAAACATTGACCTGTATGAGCCAGTTTGCAGCCTTAGATCCTTAGGCGGGGCCCTCCGTGCTGGCTTAAATCTAAATATGCTTTTTTTTATCAGGGCCCCTCAGCTTTGGAACAAGGGTATAAGGCTCAGTCACTTCTGACAACACATTTTACTGCTGATATTAAAATCCCTTTAATTGATTATTAGCCAGCGTGAGCACCTCTATAAAAACAGAAGTTTTGGCAGTTTGCTGGTCTGAAGCATTTAGGTGTGTGTTAACACAGTACCAAGGTCAGGTCAGACCATGCAACAGAGAATTTGCAAAAAACCCCACAAGAGC